>JBBPMA010001371.1:0-11354 GCA_038090075.1 Xanthoconium purpureum | reverse complement strand
ACTCTCTGGTACGGCGCCGTGGTAACAGCAGCAGCTACATTCGTGGGTCATTATCCTGTAGGTACCGTGTCTCCCAGTTATGCTGGTTGTGTGTCTGATCGAGATCTGTCTAGTGGTTCGGGACATATAATTATCTTGATGCGAACCTTCCCCTGCCTCATACCCTTCTCTTGAGAAGCTTGTTCGTTCAGTGGTCATCGGGTTCGCAGCTTTTATAGCTTCCGACAGCATTTCGAACTCGCTGCATGTCATCAAGACCTACCGCCAAGTTAATGCTGCACGTGCGGTGATCGCTGCCGACGGCGTCCATGGGGGCTTGTTTGGTGGGGTCTGAAGACAAGTATCTTGACCAATGGTCTACAAGGCATCATGTTTACAATACTCTGGAAAATGTTTTTGGACTTGTACGTATACGTGCCTTTTTCCTATTTTTCCCGGGGAGCTGATGGGTCTCTCGATTTACAGGTGGAACGAGAAGACGAGTCGACTATGATTCATGCATGAACTTCGTCACGAGCGGCAGCGTCGACGCTCAATATCGAAAATAACATTGTGATCATCCGTCCTCACAAGATATCCTATCTGAATCAATGTTTTGATATTGAATATGTTCTTGCTATTGACACCCGTGAATTGTATACGCAGTGCCTCAACTAGTACGGCTCGGGTGAAACTTGCGAATGAGGGTATCTGTGTCTATCCATTAGTCCTGCCACTGGCACTTGTTCCTCCCAGCGGATGACTACAATGCGTCTACGTTGTAGAGTTTACCCGGGTATTCCTATCCATCCACAAGCCGTGCTACTTGTTCCCTCCCACCGTTCTCCCAATTATCCCAGCAGATGGCGAACATGAGAGTGTGTCTACCCAACGTACCCGGTCTCGGATCACCCTCTCTGATATCTTCGCCATTCGCCATTTTTCCTTGATCGCTTGGAAACACTCTATCCCACCTCAACAGACCTTCTCTCCTGAATCCCATTCTCTGCGCCACCCTGATCGAAGCATCGTTTCGCTCCGAAGTTTGCCACTGTACGCGCCTCAGTCCGAGGCCAGGCGGCGAAGCCGTAGGCAAGTCCAGTGCATAACGGAGGAGCAACCCCACTGCGTTCGTGGTGACATGTGTCCGCTGAAACGGTGGGAGAATGACGAGGAGCCCGATTTCGACACTAAGATTTGTGGGCGATCCGTGGAGGTATCCGATCATGCCCGCAAAGTTGGCAGATGAAGGTGACACGCTTGCCTCGCTACCCGCGCCAATGGGTTGCGATCGAGTTTTATCGAGGATGGCATAGAGGATCAGGCCTGGATTAGGTTGGATGCGGCCGTGGATGAGATTTTCGGTGAAGGCGGGAGCGGAAGAATACGGCCCGAAGGACATATGTTGGTAGAGCTCTGGGTGGGATGCGGAGCCTTGGAAGAAGAGATCGGCATGTTGAGTGGGCTGGCGATCGCGCACCGAGCGGTACGTCAGATCTTGCCGATCGAGGGCCTGCGAAACTTACGATGAAGGGTGTCAACTTGACGCGATCGCTTTCGAGACCGCGAACTGGGAAGCAAAAGTTGACGTCGTATGGAACTGGCATTGGGGTCGACATTACGCAGAGCGCTCGCCGATACTCCAACCTTAGGGTCGGCCGTGTCGACGTCATTATGACATTGACAATCACACGCGCGGAAGTTATAAAGCAAGTTGTGGTGTCGTCATCTGTCGTCCATAGCATCTTCTAACCCATCATGGTGCGTACGTCGATTGCGTTCACATACACACCTCCAATGAGGTCGTTGAAGGGGCTCTTACGATGCATCAGGCTCGGCGTCGACGCCGTCGTCTTAGCGATCGCGGGGATCGTCGCAGCAGTCGTCTCCGTCGTGACCCTGGTTCGTCATTTACACAACCCCGTGGCGGGCATCATCTACATGTGACGCATTGCGTTGCTGCTGACACTTGTGCCTTTAATTTAGGTCATCATGACCATCTGGGACATGATCACGGATATCTTGTGTTGTCGGTGCTGTGGCTTCACGCGGCCCAGGATTGGTAGACGTTGGCGAAGAAACGCAGTATTGTGTTGATTCCGATTGAGAGGCTTTTCCTGGACAGTTCTCTTTGTGCGACTTGTTTGAATTATGTATGTTCCTTGACTAATATATAGTCTGATTCGTCCGAGGTTCTCAAAGTTGGCCCTGCATGGTGTCATTGTTTTCGAGATTGTTCTTCTCGTTGCGGAAGGCGATCGGTACTGACATTCAACATTCGTTGTGTACGCTGAACAGAAATTCCGACCTCATGGTCAACAACCATTGGCTCAGGGCAAGGATGGTACAGTTCTCAGAGCTAGGGTCAGTCATGAAACTTGCAGAGGTGACACCATCTCACGTAGGGCTGGCCAAGTACGATTAAATAAAACTTAACAGCATAATATATTTAATCACTGTCACCCCTTGTGACACCCT
The DNA here is from genome assembly GCA_038090075.1 of Xanthoconium purpureum. Taxonomy (NCBI): domain Eukaryota; kingdom Fungi; phylum Basidiomycota; class Agaricomycetes; order Boletales; family Boletaceae; genus Xanthoconium; species Xanthoconium purpureum. The sequence continues at coordinate 8,897 of JBBPMA010001371.1, read as the reverse complement.
GCAAGTAGTTGATACCTTCACTGTACCCGAGCTTTAACCATTCCTTGCAAATGATAGTGATGGAAACTGACTTTGCAGTCATGAATGATCTCGATTCCGCTTGCTGCTTGAGAAGGGTCACTCAACTGAGACACTGAAAGAAGGAATGGCGAGAACGTCTCGAGCGATCCGTGATAGCACTGGGAATGTGTGCGAGTGTTACTAGGGAAGACTGTGTGAGCAAAGGTTCGACTTGAAGACATGTTTAATGCACCTTCCACCGTTAGGCACCTGCATGGGTATACCCCTGGCCATAGAGGGTTGGAATGTGTCGAACGGCTAGGAGGAAGTCAGAAAGCTCACCTGGTGGTGCTCGAGGCGAGCCAGGGGATCCAGGCGGCGACGCGGATGCACCAGAACCATCAGGACGTGACGGGGACGGTAGAATGAGGACAAAGGACCTAAAAAAACACGTTAGAATGTGTTGAAGCACGCTCAGAGCAGGAAGAGGAGGAAAACTCACCTGGGAGAGGTCCAGAGGACATAGACAAGCCAAAACGCAATCCGGCGGCACGAGATGACGTCAACAGCTGTTGTGAACACCCCAGGGACCAGAAGGATGAGTGCGTCGTCGAGGGCATTCGGGACCGCAGAAACGTTGTAGACGGCGGCCAAAACGATGGGATACGCTGTGGAAGTGATGGGAACGAGCACGTCGTCAAAATGAACGTGCTACCTCGAGATATGTAGTCTTGTATAAACCAGTTTAAACTCAAGTATGTAATCTGGCCAGCACTAAGATTCTCACGCACCTCGTCGCTCGTATCTAGGTCAAGAAATACGGCATCGGTACTCTCTGGTACGGCGCCGTGGTAACAGCAGCAGCTACATTCGTGGGTCATTATCCTGTAGGTACCGTGTCTCCCAGTTATGCTGGTTGTGTGTCTGATCGAGATCTGTCTAGTGGTTCGGAACATATAATTATCTCGATGCGAACCTTCCCCTGCCTCATACCCTTCTCTTGAGAAGCTTGTTCGTTCAGTGGTCATCGGGTTCGCAGCTTTTATAGCTTCCGACAGCATTTCGAACTCGCTGCGTGTCATCAAGACCTACCGCCAAGTTAATGCTGCACGTGCGGTGATCGCTGCCGACGGCGTCCATGGGGGCTTGTTTGGTGGGGTCTGAAGACAAGGATCTTGACCAATGGTCTACAAGGCATCGTGTTTACAATACTCTGGAAAATGTTTTTGGACTTGTACGTATACGTGCCTTTTTCCTATTTTTCCCGGGGAGCTGATGAGTCTCTCGATTCACAGATGGAACGAGAAGACGAGTAGATTACATGATACATGCATGAACTTCGTCACGAGCGGCAGCGTCGACGCTCTATATCGAAAATAAATTTGTGATTACCCGTCCTCACGAGATATCCTATCTGAACCAATTTTTTGATATTGAACCAGTACCTTGACTAGTACGGCTCGGGTGAAACTTGCGAATGAGGGTATTTGTGTCTATCCATTAGCCCTGCCACTTGTTCCCCCCAGCGGACGTCTATGTGCCCACGTCGTAGAGTTTACCCGGGTATTCCTATCCATCCATAAGCCGTGCTACTTGTTCCCTCCCACCGTTCTCCCAATCATCCCAGCATATGGCGAACATGAGCATGTGTCTACCCAACGTACCTGGTCTCGGATCGCCCTCTCTGATATCCTCACCATTCCCTACTTTTCCTTGATCGCCCGGAAGCACTCTATCCCACCTCAACAGACCTTCTCTCCTGAATCCCATTCTCCGCGTCACCCTGATCGAAGCATCGTTTCGCTCCGAGGTTTGCCACTGTACGCGCCTCAGTCCGAGGCCAGGCGGCGAAGCCGTAGGTAAGTCCAGTGCATACTGGAGGAGCAACCCCACTGCGTTCGTAGTGACATGTGTCCGCTGAAACGGTGGGAGAATGACGAGGAGCCCGATTTCGACACTAAGATTTGTTGGCGATCCGTGGAGGTATCCGATCATGCCTGCAAAGTTGGCAGATGAAGGTGGCACGCTTGCCTCGCTACCCGCGCCAATGGGTTGCGATCGAGTCTTATCGAGGATGGCATAGAGGATCAGGCCTGGATTAGGCTGGATGCGGCCGTGGATGAGATTTTCGGTGAAGGCGGGAGAGGAAGAATACGGCCCGAAGGGCATATGTTGGTAGAGCTCTGGGTGGGATGCGGAGCCTTGGAAGAAGAAATCGGCATGTTGAGTGGGCTGGCGGTCGTGTACCGAGCGGTACGTCAGATCTTCAGATCTTTCCGATCGGGGGCTCGCGAGACTTACGGTGAAGGGTGCCAACTTGACGCGATCGCTTTCGAGATCGCGAACTGGGAAGCAAAAGTTGACGTCGTATGGAGCTGACGTTGAGGTAGACATTACGCCCGTGGCAGAGCGCTCACCAATACTGTAACCGTCTGTGCGGAGGCAACCGGGGGGAGGTGTGTTACGGGTACCCCTGATTCAAAGTTAGCAACCGGACCCCCGTTACGAGCTACGGTTGCTATTGTTAGCAACCGGGGCCGGAACTGGCGTTACGGTGGGGGTGGCGAGTACTAAGTATATGGTTAGATAAGAATGGACATAGCACACCCCTGAGGGAGATTTTCGGCAGAGTGTCTTAAAAGTAGACAAGCACAGACGGCTCTCATTGATTACCTTTGCACTCATTCCGCACTCCATGAAGAGATCAAAGATCTGATGGGCGTCGTCCACGGGACTCAACGGGTTTGACTCGGCAGAGGACAACCATCACAGTGACTCCGAGTTGGACTATTGCCAACGACAACGCTGATGTTCCCGGTCGAGCGCTGTACATGATTCATGATGCTCCCGGCGTAGATGTGGTTGCAATGCCTGCCAACGTATCCCACTGTGTTGAGAGCACAGAAAAGGGTCCCAGCAATTCATTGGTGGCTGCAGGGCAGTATGAAGACTCATCTGGGAATTTATTTACATAAATGCATGTAACCACTTTTTTCCTTCGTAGTGACTGACCCCGCCGTTATGTGTTATGTTGCTACCGTCAGTGACCAACCGGCGCTACGCCTAGAAAACCAGCAACCGGCGCACCGTTATGTATGCGTTATTTTTAGCGACGCAACCACCTGCCTCCATACAGATGGTTACAGTACTCCAACCTTAGGGTCGGTCATTATGACATTGACAACCACATGCGCGGAGGTTATAAAGCAAGTTGTGGAGTCGTCGTCTGTCGTCCATAGCATCTTCTAACCCATCATGGTGCGTACGTCGATTGCGTTCACATACACAACTCCAATGAGGTCGTTGAAGGGGCTCTTACGATGCATCAGGCTCGCCGCTGACGCCGTCGTCTTAGCGGTCGGGGCAATCGTCACAGCAGTCGTCTCCCTCGTGACCCTGGTTCGTCTTTTACACAACCCCGTGGCGGGCATCATCTACATGTGACGCATTGCGTTGCTGCTGACACTTGGGCCTTTAATTTAGGTCGTCCTGACCGTCTGGGACATGATCACGGATATCTTGTGTTGTCGGTGCTGTGGCAGCTTCACGCGGCCCAGGACTGGTAGACGTTGGAGAAGAAATGCAGTACTGTGTTGATTCCGATTGAGAGGCTTCGCCTGGACAATTCTCTTTGTGACTCGTTTGAATTATGTATGTTACTTGTATGTAGTCTGATTCTGAGGTTCTCGAAGTTGGCCTTGCATGGTGTCATCGTTTTCGAGATTGTTCTTCTCGTTGCAGAAGGCGATCGGTACTGAAGTACTGACATTCAACATTCGTTGCGTACACTGAACAGGTACTCCGACTCGGACATGTTGGGCTCGGCCCGGATCTTCAAGGCGTTTTGCCGACGTCACCGACATCCTTTGATTAGGGTCTACACTACTATCATGGCACCAGTGTTTGAGTATCTATATAAAATTAAAAATACATAGAGTGATAGACAAATCTGACGAGCGTAGCGTAAGGAGAAGAGCGTGACGGAAGGAGATGAAGTCGCAGTCGCATACGCAGAAGCAAGAAGAAAGGGAACGAGACGCCTCGCCAGCGCCCCCGATATCGTTGTGCACCGATGCTGCGACTTAGAAGTCCACGATCGGGTAGAGGAAGCAGTCGGGGAAGTCCTGCTTGACGCGCTCCTCGAGCCAGAAATACGGCATAATGTAGGTCACGTCAGTAGACTCCGTCGTGCCGGAACCGCCTGTGAGCAGTCCGACGAGGCGTCCCTCCCCGTCGACGACGATGGAACCAGAATCACCGGGGGCGGAGAATGCGCCATCTTTGTGGCTGTAGGGGTATACGGCAACCTCCAGAGACGTCCTCTTGAGGCCATACTCGCCGTACTCGCGGATGACCGACTCGATACCGGTCACGCGACCGATAGTGACTCCCGTGGTCTTACCGTTTTTGACTACGAGAAGGCACTCCTCGCCGTTGGCATCGAGCTGCTTCGGGCTGCGTAGTTCGGCCTCCTTGACGACGCCTTTGACTTGGAGGAGGCCGCCGAGCGGATATTTGAAGTCCGATTGGCCTTCGGGATGAGGGTGCATCTTGAGGACGAAGTCGGCTGACGATATCTTACTGCCTGGATGAATAGTCAGACTTAACGGCCTTGGTAAGACAGATCGAAACGTACCGAGATAGATAACATTACCCTTGAACGTGTCCCAATCGATCTTGTCGAGGTCGAGATCGATCAAGGCCCAGTCCTCCGTGAACTGCTTAGGGCCGGTAGCGAGGGAAATAGGAGGGGCGTGAAGGACGTAACCGAGCACGCGCTGGCTCGGCGTGCTCCAGTACTTGGTGATATCACCATGGAAGTCGTTCACGTCCGAGATCGTCTGCCTCGCATTCGCTAACTTTGCCTGGTAGTCTTCTCGCGCTCTAGTTCTCCTGGCCTTCTCGCCTTCAACGGCCTCCCCCAAGTTATCGAACTCCCTTTGGTACGTCCTGACGAAGATGAGCTCGCGCCCGATTTTGCCCATCATGCCCTCGAGGGCGTCGGTGTAGGCTTTGCTCCCGAGGATGACAATGTCAACACGACGCCTGCTGGGCTTCTTGCAAGAATAAAGCTGGTTAGAGTGTGCGGGCGGCGGGAGAGCGACGTGGCGGGCGGTTAGAAGGAAGACCCTCTTGCTCTTGCTGCTCTCGCGGAGGTATAAGGCACCAGTGCCTTCGAAGTGAGGAGTGTCTTTGGGAGCTATTTGAATGCCGAGAGAGGGAGTGAAGGGGTACCGAATGTCGGCGATGGGGTCTTCGGAGGGGTCGTGTTCAAGAAGCCGTGGGCCACTAGACCGAATATAGAGAGACTCTCTAAAGGCGATCTCGATGTCGGGGAAGTCGGCGTTGGCTAGGATTTGCTTGCAGCCGACGGCCGCGTCCCGGGCGTCCTCGAAGGACAGAGACCTGGGTACGACGCCGATCCAGAGGTAGACTGGATCAGCTTCCTTCTTTCCCTCCTCGGCAAAGCGGACAGGGTCGATGGTCGACCAGTTGACTCCAACGGAATCGAGGAATTCATAGACTTCTATGTGCAGCGTGGGCCACACATCTCGGAGAGGGTGGTTAAAAACCGGCCGGGCCTCCCTTGGCACGCGCTGGGCCTCGGGGCCCTGGGGCACCGGCCACTCGTCGCCGGTTCGGTAGATGCAAATGGGGTTAGTAGGAAGGCCGTAGAAGTCAGAGACGGCCCCGGGATAGGACTGAGAGAGGACGTCTTTCGGGATGTCCTTGGCGAGATCGAGGTCGCCAAAAGCGGTGGTGGTGGGAGAGACGGGCGAGCCGTTGCCCTCTTGTTGAGTAGCCACAGAAACGCAAGACGTGAAGAAGTCGCTCTCATAATCCACTGGAACGAGAGAGCAAAAACGAAAAGGTAAGTAAGTACGAGGAGATAGCTAAAAAAACTATAAGGGCTGACTGGTGTTTAAACGATGACTGGCTCGCCTAGGTTTCCCTATATAGAGTGGTGCCGAATGCCGTCACTCTTCCTTATTTGCCTTTCTAGCGCAGAGTATAGGGTGGCGAGTGAGTTGTATCGAGCGAGCTCAGACGGAGGGACGGAAGCAAGGAGACTTAGTATTAGGCCCCTAAGCTACCTAGATTTATATACGTATCTACTATATTGATTGTAAATACTGTACAGTCTTGCTAATGGACTGTATTCGAGTATTCGGCCGTTTGCGGCTTGCGCCACAACAGCCTTATTTCTCGTATTTCCCTGGCACCAACAGTAAATAATGTCCCTAACCCACCACCAGTTAGGCTGTCTTGACTGAGGCACAGCTGCCGTAGGGCTCCCCACACCCCTCCCCCAACGTCCCCGTCGTCCCCATTGTCCTCGATGTTGACGTGGTCCTTGAAGCTCCTCATGTCCGCCCGATGTACATGGCCTGCCTGCCATCTCGCCCGACACGCACATGCACGGACGCTCCGTCCTCGATGCACATGCACACGCGCACAACCCGCCCTCGTCCTCCCCTCGGTCCCCCTGCACAACCACACGGACGTCGAAGACGCTCCGTCCTCGATGCACACGACCCCTCCCGCCCACCTGCGCCTTCACCTTCCCACCTTGCCCGATGCGCACGCGCATAGCCTGCCCTTGTCCTCCTGACGGTTTCCTGCACAACCGCACGGACGTCGAAGACGCTCCGTCCTCGATGCACACGACCCCTCCATCTACCCTCCAGACCAATGGTAATGGCCATGATTGATGAATCCTTCAACAAACAAAGGATGGAAAATATTGATGACATGTCCACACCACCTCAGCCCAACATGAATCAATTTTGGTGTTGGTGGGACGTTAGCTTAGTTTGGGTGTAGTTAAGAACATATGTATGACAGTTATGTACTTGAGTAAATATCAATCATCCACCTTCAAGGACTCAGAGTGTCATCCTGCTTGAGTGGTATCGAATCATCGTACGGTCCCTGACGTCCCAGCAGCACCACCCCATCCGCATTCTCCCCCGGGCCAAAGTCTTGCTCGGCGACAATCGCACCAGTCCGCTGATCTATACGGAACAACAAGCCGGTCAGCTTTTCCTGCATCCGTCGCTCGTCGTCGTATGGTAGTAAGAGTTGACCAAATCCAGAATGTGATGTTAAAGCCACGACGGAAGCGATGGAGCCCGGAGGAGTTGTCAGGTACAATCTGCGACGTGCATGTCTGTGCAAGTAGTGTATACCAAACCCGACAATCCCAATAATTATCAACAGTGGGGTTAGAATAAGAGCCGGAACTGGTCTGTGGGGAAACGTAAGACCGATGAACGCGGAAATCAGTCACCAAAGCCTCACTCTACAAATAGACGTGGGATTTCTGTTGTGAGTTTCGCAGGAATCGTCGAGTTACCCTCGATGAAAAAATTGATTTGGGCAGCGACGGCGAGATGCTGAGTCTGTGAGACATATTAGGCAAGGATATGGCGTGACGAATACCAAGATACTCGCATAGAGGAGCTGGGTAGCGTTGAGGAAACCGTATTGATTTTGGAAAACAGATAACGGTCCTCCACGTTGCCGGGATGCATAGCGATATATTGCGTCAGGAAGAGCAAAGTTGATAGCTTGTGCTCTCGATGAAACGTAGACATCCGAACTCGAATTAAATATAACACTGCATGAAATCATATCGGTTTCGTGTTGCAAGCCGAGCATAGAAAGTACCCACCCGTTGTAAGGGCGACCGTTTTGAGGGCTTCCAGTAACGTTATTGGTACCTTGCGCTGGTTCTATTATCGTACAAGGGCCGAGAGAATTGGTGGTGAGATTCATTGACGTCTGGACTGTGAACACGTTCATCGTCGGGTTACAATACACACTCGCCACCTGCGGACTGCTGGAGTTGAGGTAGAACCAGAACACGACGGGTTGGAACTCGACGTCTAAACCCTGTGAAGCGCAACTGGCAGCGTTAAATACACCGAACTGCTGGATTCCGTTGTTTGGATTGAACGTGTTGTTTGCGGAGCATCCGCCAGGAAATGTGGCTGATGCAACATAGTTTCCACCCACATTTGTCACGTTGAGCGAAGAAGGATTAGCACAGTTAATCTCTGTCTGGATAGCAGTGGTGTTTACTGCCAGAGTGCCGTTGAGGTAGAGACCTGATGGAGGCTAGCGAGGACACAGTCGGGAAGCGTCAGTGTGAGTTATGCAGAATAGAAGGCGCCATGCCTGAAATTGCCCAGCAGCCCATTCTTCGTTGACGAAAGGTGGGTCAATCAGATTATCGTATACTGCGAGGATGAGTACACATTTCCCCTCATTGCAGAAACGCACGTACCTGAAGCGATGGCAAACTAATTGGACTTGAGTCGAAATAACCCTGCCGGGAAGTAAATGACTTACACCCGATGCAGCCAAGAAACCATCTAGATTGTTGATGTTAGGCCAGAGGCCAACGGTGCCCATGAGGTAAGCGGTAGAATCTGCATTCCACGTTAACGAACTGAATTTTGGGCAGCGTGGACAATGACGAACCAATTACATGGGGAATTTGTCGCACTTGCAAGAGTGAACCAGCCAGGGGTTGTAACAATGTGACAGAAACCGCTATAAGCGCCGAAACAGTGATGAGGTAATGTTCATACGACAACGAATTGTAAAGGATGCCCAGTTGGCTGTGAATTACTTCAGTATGTGAAGACTTTACACAAAAACGAGGAGCGTACTTCAAAGCAACCTAGACCACTTGCTCAGCAGACATTAAAAGGTGATAACTGGAAGCTCACGTAGTCCAGGAGGATACTGCGTGAGGCGGGTGTCTTGCCTTGGGACAGCGTCACGTATGGCTACCGAAAATTACTGTGACCGTCGCACATTATCACACATTGGCATACCTGATACCATCGGAGCAACCAATCCGCTGACGTCCAAAAGTGGAAAAGGGG
>JBBPMA010001370.1:0-11365 GCA_038090075.1 Xanthoconium purpureum | reverse complement strand
AACTTGTTGGGGGCGATGGTTGGATGTTCGAGGTTGGTTCTGGGAAGATCCCTTGTAGGTGTTGCAGTGGTCCGCATTGTGTCCCTTTTTACGACATTTAAAGCAAAGGCCCTCCCGAATGCATCAAGCACGTTTTGGGGGGGTGAGCTTTTTGAGACATACGAAATCCACATCCATGGCATCTGGGTCTCGGGTAGAATGTGAGGGAGACGAAGATGAGTGGCCAGGGTCATGTCCTCCTCGAAGGGCAAGGATACGCATCTTCTGGGTGTGGAAATCGCAGGCCTTGTTAATCCATTCCTGGATTTTATCGGGGGGGTTGACATGGAGAGGATCATGGTGGAGATCTGGGGGTCTAGTCCGGTAGCGAAGCGTGCTATGGTTTCCTTGGTATCTTCCATTTGGGCTTTGGCAGCGAGGGTTTGGAATTTTGTGATGTAAGTTTGGAAGCCGTCATCGATGACTTCCTTGCCATCTTCCAACTTCCTCTTTTCCTTCCGTTGTTTGAGCTTGTATAGGTCGTTTCAGGATGTCTCTGCCAGGTCATAAGGGTATAGGGTGGACGCAAAGTTGTCTGCTAACTTGTCGAAGGTCTTTTCTGTGACAGGAATGCCAGTATCTGCCATTTTGTCATATCATATTTCCGCAAACTGGGCTCCTCGTCCCTTACTCATTTTGTTAAGGGCAGTCATGATCTTCTCACTGTCATCAACGTAGATGGAGGAGTTGATGGCGAAGTAGGCTTTCATTGCCTTCATCCATCAAATAGCATCTTCAGGGTCTCCCGAGAAGTCAGCAGGGAGTGCTGCTTTCAATTCAGTGGTTCTGGTGGTCATAGACATCGGATTGGCGGGGGGAACTGGGGGGTTGACCGGGGCTGGGGGTGGTGGAGGGGGGGGAGGTAAAGTCGTCGGGTTTGCAGGGGCAGAGGGGGCGACAGGAGCAGGAGGAGGTGGTGCTGGTGGGGCTGGGGCAGGTGGGGCTATTGGGGTGTTTGAGAATGCGGGGAGGTTTGCCAGGGCGCTGGATGAGCTAGTCAAGGGTATTGAGAATGCTGCAGGGGAGCGTTTCCTAGGTGATGGTTGGAGTGCTGGGTTGAAGAAGGGTTTTCCTGCTGTTACTCGTTTTCCAGGAGATGGGGGTGTTGGTAGCTCAGGGGATAGACTGAGTTCAACCGGAGACAGTCTCTGGGGGTTAGTCGCTAGGTCTAGGGGGTTCTGGGTGTCCTGGGGTGTTCCGGTTTCTTCCGGATCTTCGGGAGCTCGAAAAATTCCCTTAGGGCGTCGAGGAAAAATCTTGGATGGGCTGGGGTGGTCCTACTCCTAGATAGGAGGGACAAAAGATAATTCTTGTTCTTTTGTTACGTGAGTCAACAGACTTACATCGAGGTCAAAGGTTTACTTACTCTGAGGGAGGTACTCACGAAGAGATGCTGCGTCCTCAAAGAAGTCTCAAGGGAGAAAAGGACTAAGTCACAACTTAGATGGGTTGTGGATCGCAAGACTAACACTGTAATTGCGCAGAACAAGAATGAGGAGAAGGTACAGGCTATGCAGGTATTTAAGTACTACTGCTTAGGTAAGAGGAAGCTAGTAGAACATTGTGGAAAATGGGGGACACGTGACTACTACGAGAGAAGTAATCAGAGGAGCGGATAGTCCTGTTGACAAGACAATAAGTTAAAGAGGAAAAAGTATTGGCGAGGCAAAGGTATCAAAGGTGAGTAAGTAATGGGTCTCGTCCTCATGGTATGGGAAAAGATCAATGTAAACTCGTCAGACGATGCGGATAAGAAAGAAGGTGTGGGCAAGGAAGAAAATCGTAACAGCGCCTGAGATCGAGCCAGACGATGGCGCACAGTCTCTGGCACAGCGTAGGACCCGCAGACTGAACTGTCGACTGCCACTACATTTTAGGGATTCGCTCCCGGAGCCTCTGATGCCCCTTCCTCCAGCACAGGCAGATCCAGAAACACATTCCTCCAAGTCGTCTCCTCCCTCAGTACAAACACGCCTTCAATCGGTTCGGTCATCTCTTCGCCGAATGTTCAAAACTCAGCTGAACAAGTTCGGTCTATATCGCATCTATCATACAACCCACCTTCCCACTCATGACCCCAACAATCCATATGCAATAGAGCATCAACCTATAGTGCCTGCGGTCAACCATGACTTTGAAAACCCTTATTGCCCCTACCCAAATCGAAACTCTTTCCGCCTTGGGGAGTGGTACTGGAATCAGGGCATGCATAAGTCTAAAGAGAGCTTTAGGAAGCTCCTGGAAATCGTAGGAAGCACTGAATATCACCCAGAAGATGTCCAGGACACTGACTGGCAGGCGATTGATTGCGCACTAGGTGGAAATAGCCAGGAAGGTTACAACGCAGAGTGGCTGGACGAAGATGATAACTGGCGATGTACCCCTGTCTCCATTTCAGTTCCATTTCACAGCTGCTGTCAACATCCTGGTCCCAAAAACTACGTCATTGGGGACTTTCATCATCAGTCTTTGGTATCAATCATTCGAGAGAAACTTTCCGATCTGGATCGTGATCAACTATTTCACTACGAGCCCTATGAACTGCAATGGCGGCCCCCACACAAGGAGGAGGATGTTCAAGTCCATGGAGAGCTTTTCACTTTGGATGCTTTTATCCAAGCCCATCAACGGTTGCAAGACTCTCTGCCTGAGCCAGGATGTGATTTGCCCAGAGTTGTCGCTGGATTCATGTTCTGGTCAGATTCAACACATCTGTCGTCCTTTGGTAATGCAAAACTTTGGCTGCTCTATCTTTATTTTGGCAATGAGTCCAAGTACCACCATTGTCAGCCATCCAACAATCTTTGCACACATGCTGCATATTTTCAGACCGTCCATTCATTGTATCGTTATCGATCCAATGCATTCAGCTAATATCGCTTCCCAGCTGCCAGATGACTTCAAGGATTTCACAACAAGATATGCTGGAGACAAGTGTCCTAGTGATGCTTTCTTTGCGCATTGCCATCGCGAACTTTTCCATGAACAATGGAAAGTGTTACTTGATGACGAATTCCTTGATGCCTATGAACACAGCATTATAATCACGTGCTGTGATGGAATCAAGCAATGCTTCTATTCACCTACTCTGCGGACTACCCAGAAAAGTGAGTCATGTGAATCCTTGCTGAGCTCAGAGCTAATGCTGTCCGTTAGAGTTCTAATAGCATGCATACACAACCTTGGAACTTGTCTGTGCCCATGCTGCCTGATCCCAAAGGATCGTGTCCAAAACCTTGCTACCAAGCAGGATTTCCTCCAACAAAAGGTCCTTGCATGTACCGACACAACAGAACATCAAACAAAAGTGGTCAAGGCCTGTAAGCTCATATATGACAAGAATTACGTGGTGGACATGGCACATGTTGAAGCACTTCTCAAGTTGGAGTCACTTGTCCCCACATTCGTAAGTTCATCGATTTGTTTTGTTTTAACTGTGTTGTCAATAATTTCAGAACGCATTCTCCGAAAGACTCGGTCACATGGGTTTCAATTTTTTCTGTGTGCTTGTGGTGGATCTTTTACATGAGTTCGAGCTGGGGGTTTGGAAGGCTGTATTCCTGCACCTCCTTCGCATACTGGACAGCTTGAAAACAAGCATGATCCACGAGCTCGATAGGCGGTGAGGCAGTGATTTCTCATTGGAAAAACCATTTATTGATACAATACGAAGATTTCATCAGGTGCCCACCTTTGGACGTGACACTATTAGGCGATTCTCGAGAAATACCTCTGAGATGAAGAAGATGGCTGCATGCGACTTTGAGGACATTTTACAGGTATGGTTTATGGCAGTTTTGTTGTGAGCGAGAAAGCCCACTGAAACCTTCAGTAGTGCACCATTCCCATGTTTGAGGATCTTGTTCCTGATCTGCACAGTAGGAGGATATCGCAACTTCTGTTCTCATTGTGCCATTGGCATGCCCTTGCGAAGCTGTGCATGCATACTGACAATACCTTAAAGGTCTTGGATGGAGTGACAGAGAGGTTGGCGAACCAACACATTCATGGCAGAGACATGCCCAGAATTTTCCACAAAAGAGCTGCACCATGAGGTTGAGGCACACCGACGACGCGAAACAAGGGAGCAGCTGTCGAAAAATGGTGCCCCACCAGGAAACCCCTCAGACTGTGCTTATACTAGTATGCGGCGTCCCAAAACTCTCAACCTACACACCTACAAGTTACACGCTCTTGGAGATTACAGCACTCAGATTCACCTTTTTGGAACAACAGATTCATTCTCAACACAACCGGTAAGATGTACTGCTTCTCACCTCCCACCGTTTCCATTCCATCTTTTCGTATAGGGTGAGCGAGAACATTGTGTTGGCAAGGGGAGATATACCCGAACTAGTCAAAAGCACTATATTGCGCAGCTGGCAGGCATTGAGTATCGCCAGGCCTGTATACGCCGCATCTCTGCACATGTCTCAGCTCCTAGTGTAACTGTGGGGGAGTGTGTATCCAATACACTGGATGAACATCATCACATCGGCAAAGAGCAAAACTGTCCAGAGGACCTTATGCTTTTTGTCCAACGCCATGCTAATGATCCCACTGTGAACGTAAGTTTCCCTATGATTATAGCTTGACAAACACCTCACAAAATATCGACAGAATTTTGTCCTGAAGCTAAAAGCACACCTGTTACCTCGCATCAGGACCATCCACTGAGTCCATTCGATCATGGAGTCCCCGGCCACAACTCAAGATATATCATGCCCGATGATGCTAAACCAAGTTGTGCTTAAGCAAGGTCATTTCTACCGCCACAACTTGATGCGGATCAACTACACTATCTACAATGTTCAGCGTGTGCAAGATGTAATCAATCCAAATACTGAGCATCATGATATCATGATGCTATCCGGGTCCTCATCTCATCCTTTTTGTTACACTCACGTCATCGGCATCTTCCATGCAAACATCATCTATACCAGACCTGGTCTCCTCAACTATCAACCTCAGCAGCTCGAGTTCCTGTGGGTACGATGGTTTGAATTAATTGAATGGCCATCCAAGTCAGAGGGGTGTGGCCTCATGCTTGATACCCTGCGTTTCGTTCCCATGATGGAGGATGATGCATTTGGTTTTGTTGATCCCGCTGATGTGGTCCGAAGCTGTCATATCATTCCGTCATTCGCAATGGGCAGGCTTCACCCCAATGGTGTTGCTATGTCTTGTTGTGCGCAAGACGGCACTGATTGGAAAAAATATTATATCAACCGGTAAGTGATCTACAACTCACTATCACTGATCAAACTCAAGTACAAGACAGGTTTGTTGATCAAGACATGGCACTTAGATACCACTGGGGCCTCGGAATTGGTCACACATATTCCCATTATGTGGCCTGTGGCAACGTCAGTCTTGAGCCCGCCGTTCAAAACTGTGAGGGTGCAAACATGCATTCAAAGTCGAACAGCAACAAATTGAGCAGTATAATGGGGAGGGAGAGCAATTCTACATGCATGGACAATGTTGTTGATGATGAGGCTGCCAAGTTGATGCTCGTGGATCACGAGGCACTTGATTGGGAGGAAGACTCAGACAGCAAGGTTGAGAAGGTCTCAGAGGACGAAAGGGACTCTATGGACATGTACAACGAGTTAGGTAGTGATCCAGAATGGATTGACATGGAGGACTAGATTACAGACTGCTTGATACTCTAACACTCTTTCGAGTCCGAGTGCCGTTCAGCGTTGTGACCACTTTTGTCAAGCCGTTTTATTGAAATATTTGAGATATACTACTGCCTGATCCACTCATTGCTATCACGTTGGCAAGTCTTGGACCATTGCTGACGGTTTTCAACCTCCACTCAATATACAACCAGAGAAATGCCCAGGTGGCTATAAAGGCGAGCGGGAGTCGTTGAGAGTCGGTGAGCCTGCCATTGGGACCACCAAAAGTTGCTGCCCAAAACAATGGTGACAGCGTTGGATACGATGGTAAAGGTTCAAGTTGCCAGATGAGTGACAAAGCAAGTGCACTGCGCTACGACTCGAAACAAGTTGAAACTGAAGTGCTAGCAAGGTACCAGATACTAGGTCAGCATGAGCAGCGCCAGCATAGTATGACGAGAAACATACAGGCTGCCAGTGCCAGTGAGCCACCCATTGGCAAGCCATCTCCCAAGTATGTGTCGACACAATGCCACAAGAACAACTGAGGGTGACAGCTCAACAGCACGAGGGCTTGGGTGAGAGTGACTCAGAATGGGAGAAATGGCGACTCAGAGAGGCAAGAAGGTCACGGTGAAAGCCTGAGCAAGCCTGCCAGTGAGGGTCAGCACTCTGAGTCACATGCAAAGGCAAACAGGAGTAGCCGCACCCACACCATTGGGCTAGTGCTCATTGACAGAAGATCATAGTAGTAGTTATCGGAATGTACCACCGGTATATCCGACAAGCACAGACAAGTATGAGGAATGAAGTACTTGGTGGGAGACTCACCAAGTATAGGCTTGTGGATAGCGACAAGAAAAGGTTGAGTAGCTTGGGTAGAGCTATAGAGAGCTGAGGAGCTGGTGGTGGTAGAAGAACAAGAGTGTTCATTATTGAGACCT
Organism: Xanthoconium purpureum; assembly: GCA_038090075.1. Classification (NCBI taxonomy): domain Eukaryota; kingdom Fungi; phylum Basidiomycota; class Agaricomycetes; order Boletales; family Boletaceae; genus Xanthoconium; species Xanthoconium purpureum. The sequence goes on along the minus strand of JBBPMA010001370.1, from coordinate 4,755 downwards.
GCAACAAGGCTGGTCTTATATACATACAGAGTTGTTTGTATCTGTATGGGTCTCTACTACATATAGTAATAGGTAAAGAATGTTGTAGAATGACATGGAAGGTGTGATGAATAAGTCACCATGTCATAGTGAATAAGCGACCAATAGCAATATGGGAGCTTATCTATGATGTCATTGGTATCATAAACTGAATAGTGTAATCGGCTGATATCATGTGATAGGCCTAGAATCTCAGTAGTAGTAAATGCAAAGATTAACTAAAAATACCGTGATTTCAACACTGGGTAGTTGACGATGGCAAAATTCGACTCATATTCTGCCCTACAAATGACATGGTCGCTGACACCCTCACCAAGGCGCTCCCCTCTCCAAAGGTCAAACACTTCGCAGCCGAACTCGGACTGCGCACGGATTGAGGGGGAGTGTTGGAATCAGCAACCGTGTGCACAGCCTCGTCATCATCGGACCAATCAAATCACTGATGTGCGCATGGCATGCATCCATTACATTCCTTGCGTATGTTCTCTATTGTACCTACATTGTACAAGTACATTCTCCACCCTGCATATTTAATCCTTTTACTACTCCTGTGTCTGGATCTTGTACAAGGTCCTTTTTACTCCTTTTACATAGTATTCATTCTATTCATATATAAGCTCCCTACTTTCTGACGAGCACCTCAGTCTGTTGTTCAAGCATGACAACTGAGGTGAGTTATCACTCATATACTATTTACTTACTCAAGCTAATCTGTACATAGTTTGTTATCTCTCGATAGGTAAATCCAATATAGTCTGTTGTTCTCGCACAATGACTGAGCTTGTTGTCTCTCGATAGCCATCGTGCCGTTTTTCCGCCCTCTGGAAAATCTCTCATTAGCAACTTGAACCACCAAAACCAGCTCATTACCCACCAAATGCTATGCCATTCCCTTGTCCAACTTGATGGTAAAATATATATAGAGTCAACTTGCGAGAGGACGATGCTCAGTAACCCCGGGCTGGGCAGATCTTGCACCTCAGCAACATACAGATCACACTTCTCTCTTAGCATGACAGTCAATCCATCAGACTTTGATGTCCACGGAATGCTGACATCGATGTGAAGACCTGACGTGTTAGTATGAGATATGGCTACAGAACAAGTGAGTACTTATGAGTCGTCATTGAAAAAGATGGTGACTCACACTACTTCTCACACAAAGCTGGAGTGATGTCTGTGATACTGTCAGTCACAACAATAACCATCCACAACGATGAGTGAACATTGCTCAGAGGACCTGTCTTGGGGCCGACAAGTGGTCCTAAGAGACGTGAAGAAATATCTACAGGTCCCTTATGCCATGCTCATCCATTTAGCACTTGGCTCTCCCCCTTCGAACATCCCAGAAATACGCCAGAGCCTGGCAGATAGTGGTGTTTTGAACATCGCCTCGGACAGCATGACCCTCCAATGGGCTGGTTTTGAGGTTGCACCAGCTCGATCGAATGCCTCTGAAAGCGATATGTTTCAACCACTCGTTGATGTTGTGTTGAAAATATTCAGCCAAACACCCGATTGCAATGTCTCTTTCATTTCAAAACCATTTATGACACCCCTCTCAGAATGCCAAGACACAGCCTGCCCAGATGCATACGTCGTACATAGTCATCATGCTACAAATCAGAATGGGAATCCCGCTGCAAATTGGATCCACTGGTTTGATATTGCTATTCCTCTTGATGCGACCAGGACTTGGGATGCAGAGGAGGTGATCCATTGTCCATCTGTGATCTGGATCCAGATGACATCATTGTCTTCTATGGTAGGAGAGACGGGGTGAGAGGAGATGCGAAGAGCTAGGGGGATAGGGGAAGGGGAGTCGGTGGCGGGCTGACCTGTTCTGACCTGTTCAAGGTATTGTTGTTGTTCCTTGCGGGAGAGGGTGCCCCAGATGTGTAGGAAGGCGGGGTAGAGGGTAGTGCTTGGGAGCTCCTCCAGGTATTGGTGGAAGGAGTTGGTGATGAGGAGGTCGAGGACCGGGCCTGGTAGGAGGGAGAGGGTAGTATGTAAAGGTGCTCCAAGTGACTCAGGTAGATCGACAGGGCAGGCTCTGAACAGTTGGAGTTGAGTGATCGAGATATGGTGGAGAAGTTGGACAAGGGCCTGGCACTTGGTGTTGTGTTCGTATGATGGGAGTCTCTCGATTTCGCTAAGGATGGTGGGGGAGGTGATGGCAATGGTAAAGAGGGTGTGTACCTGCAAAGTGGCAAGGAATCTAGTGTATATGGGACGGGTTTCGGGGGGAGGTGGGTGGATGGGTGAGTACAGTGAGGTTGGAATAGGATATGGCATGGGAGAGAAGGGAGCTGGATTTCCTGTTGATGCCTGCGTTGAGCAAGGTGGTCAATATATATGATGAAGCTGAAATTGGCGAGGAAGAAAAGAATGCAGAGGGCGAGAGCAACTCCAAACCAGACAAAAGGGACATCCTTGAGCTACATACACAGGGGGGTACTCACAAAGAGACGCCTCATCCTGTGGTGCTAGTAGTGAATGGGGCAGCTGGGCTCTCTGCAGAAGCAGGAGTGGGTTCTGGCATGGTCAAGGAGGAGGTTGTGTTGGCGAAGGAAGGCAAGCTGGTACGTGGTGAGCCCCAAGAACCAGGGGATATCAACAGGTCTGATGGAGGTGGAGATGTTGTCGTGCTGAGGGATGAAAGGCATGTTGTCATCTTTAAACTTTGGAGTTGGTGGGCCTTTTTGTATGTCGTGAGAATGTCCGATGCATGTCAGAGGTTAGACTTGGGTTCCCAGGTGTTTTCCAACAATGGGTATCCCTTCCATGCGGTCAGGAACCTTCGTCATCCTGCAGAGCCCCGATGTGAAACAATCTGTTCCACTTTGTATTCTTCTTCAGAGGCAATCAGATCAGGTGGTGGTTTTGAGAAGTTTGGTCCATGTGCTTCAGTTTCTTTGTACGGGGATAGTAGGGAGGCATGGAAGATGTCATGGATTCTCCAAGTTGGAGGGAGTCTGAGTCAGTACAAAAGGGGTCCTAATACTTGAGAGATCTCAAACGAGCCCTGTCTCTTAGGTGCTAGTTTCCTGGAAAGGTGGTTGAAACACAGATTAGAAGCCTCTAGCCACACCTTATGTCTGATTTTCCATGGGGTGAAGTTTCGGAAGTTTTGTTCCTTCATGATCCGATGGGCTGTTTCATGTGCAGCTAATGCCTCCTTTTGTGCTTCTTCCAAGGTGGATAATTGGGTTTCCAGGACAGGGAGGAACATTTTTCCCAGAGAGGGATATGCCTGAGGTTCGTATCCATAGAGGAGGGAGAAAGGTGAAACTTTGGTTGAGCTGTGTGGGACTGAATTGTGATGAAACTCAGCTGTGGAGAGGAAGTCCAACCATTTCCAAGGGTTATTGGTGCAGAAGATGTGAAGGTATGTCTCGATTTCCTGGTTGGTACGTTCAGTTTGTCCATCCATCTGTGGATGATATGCGGTGGACAGTTTGACATCGTAGTGGAGAAGTCAAGCTAGTTCTCTAGCAAAGGCTGATGTGAATTGTGGACCCTGATCTGAGATTAGGGAGTCATGGAGTCCAAACCGTTTGAAGACATGTGAGACAAAAAGTCGGGCAACTCCAGCAGCATCAATTGTTTTGGAACAGGGTATGAGAATTACCCCCTTCATAAGGCCGTGGTCAACCATGACCATTAATGAGTCATGTCCGTTGGAGGGGGGAAGATCAGTGATGAGGTCAACAGAGAGTTGTTTGAAGGGGAGGTTACAGGATGAGGGAATGGGCATTAGTGGAGGATGAGTGGGATGATGGTTGATTTTGTTTTGTTGGCAAGTTGCGCAACCAGATATGAACACATTGACAAAGAAAGAGAGACCAGGCCACCAGAAGTCATGTTCTAGTAGTGCTTTAGTGCAAAAGCATCCTGCATGGCCAGTGGTGGGGAATTCATGTATAGATCGTAGGATGGCCTGTTGCTCATGTGGGGGGATGTACATTCGATTCCTAAAGTAAAGGTGTCTGTCGGTCATGTGCCATTCATCTTTGGAGGAGTGGGAAAACAGGGGTGATCCTTGTCGAAGGCTTTCAAGGGCTCATAGGACTAGGGGGTCTGACTGGGAGGAAGATCTAATCTTTCTGGCCAGGGCGAGGTCCAATGCATTGATGATTACTGGCTCTGGACAGATGGATGCATCTATATTGTTCTGGGTGGTGTCAACATGATTACATTGAGAGAGTGCGTCTGCTGGACCCATCTGCATTCCAGGGGTAATCTGCCATTGCAAATCAAAGTCCTGTAAGAACAGGGACCATCTGGCCTGCCGTCTGGATAGTTTCTGTGGGTCCTTGACATAAGAGAGGTTCTTATGGTCGGTGATGATAGTAACAGGATGAGGGGTTCCTTGTAAATATTGTCGCCACTCTTCTAGGGCCAGGATGACCACTAGGAGTTCCCTATTGTAGATGTTGTAGTTTCGTTGGGCAGAAGTGAATGTGGTCAAGTAGTAAGCACAAGGGTGGAGGTCAGAGTTTTCATCGGATTGCATGAGCACCGCCCCAGCCGCTAACAAGGAGGCGTCCATCATGATGGTAAAGGGGCGAGTAACATCAGGAATTTATAGGACAGGAGCAGAGGAAAAGATCCTTTTGAGTTGTTCAAAGGTGTTTTGTTGCAATTGTGTCCAGTTCCAGGATTCCCCTTTCTGGGTGAGTTGGTTCAGGGGGGCAACGATGTTGGAGAAGTCTG
>JBBPMA010001369.1:0-11365 GCA_038090075.1 Xanthoconium purpureum | reverse complement strand
CTTGACGATCGAGGAAACGACAACACTGTTCGTGAAAGTTACGACGATTCGAGAGGCGGTAGGGAGTTTTGACGTGCGTGATGTGACACCTTTCAGTGATGTCACTGCTCCATTGGTACGGAGCGCCCATTGCGCGGATGCTGCGTTCAACGTTAAGGGTCAATTCCAGCTTAGGGATCTGAAAATGGGTAAGGGGACCGTTTTTTCCTTGACGACCTCCGGAATCAATGATAGCCTGTTTGTAATGATGGAATTCCCATAGCGCTTCGTGGAGGGAGTGCAGGGTTTTGTCATAAAAATAGATACTCTGGGCAAGGAAGATGAATTCTGTGATAGCGCGAAGAGCGCGAAGGACGGAGGTAGGGACTGCGCCGGCAACAACAACTGGGAGGAGCTTTTCAAGATCCCAATACTCCCTTCCAGACATTTGCTTGAGGGTGGAGACCCCATTCCGCCAGTGCCGGGTTCCGGTCCGTGGCTGGATAACTGAGAGGCGACGATCGAGCTCTGCTCCACCAATGATGTTTATTGCCCAGCGCACACAATGGTCGAAATAGAACTTGTGCCATTGGTGCAGAGCATCGGGGGTGAGAAACACCAAGGGACACACATTGTCCCAGTCTGACCAGAAAGGCAGAACTACACCATTAAGATGGAAAATGGAAACGCAGAGTTTGTGAAATCCAGCAATATCACATGGATCACCGAGTTGGCAAGCCATCTCGATAGCCTTGAGGGTTTCCTCACAACGATGGGGAGGGAGCGGCACTGCGTCACCAAACTGCTCAGCAGAGGCGACAGAAATTGGTGAAGATTTCGACAAGACACATGCGATCATATGCTGTTCAGGAAGGTCGGCAATCCAAGACACGAGAGGTGTGTGAACCAATCGAAGATGACCACATGGGTCCGACATAGCCTCTCCCTGCAATGCTGCTTTCTTCAGGTTTTGGACAACAATCGAGGTCGCAAAGTGAAATACGCAAGCGGACAAAACTGATTGAATGGCAGGGGAAACATCAATGAATTTGGGGATAGGGAGATAAGCGGTTAATGCAAACGCATGAGATGTAGCTTTCATACGGACATTGGTGTGGATGTTCGCAAGGGACAATAAGAGTGGGTGCATTTCTTTATTACCGGACCCTAGTGTCAAAGGCGTCTTATTGGATGCCCCGGTGACGCCAACAAATGAGTGCCCAACAGGCAATTTACTCTACATGGAATGATTAGATTCATGGCGTAAACTTAGGTCACTCATCATACCTGTATTTCCCAGGCACGATCAGTGCTCATGAATTCACCATAGACTCGTTGTTGTTGGCCGTCCTCTCCTTGCTCGAACTCACAATATGGAGTGTAATCCATGCAGGACGCGAACATGGGGTTACTAAAGTGGTTTTTAATGACCTCAAGTCCATCTCGCCAATATAGGAACAGTGGCTCCTTTGTTTTGTATGGTCCCACCTTGATCTCGGTGCAACGCCAGCGTGGTACGTCTGACAAGGATTCGATCCGTCAGCGCAAGTCATTTGCTGTACGAAAAGAGACTGGATGTTGTAGATTCTTTAGGGGTATCAGACACACCCTTAAATGATGTCGTCAAAGACTTACATGTGGTAAATGTAGGTACTGATTGATCTCCCTTTGGGAAAGCGCCCCATTGGACAGCCATTTGGCCAGTTCCCATTCACTTGATGAGGCGAATGGATAGTACACATTTTCCATGTCACGGATGTTTGAGAACTTATCTTGATCCATGCTTTGAAGACAATTCAAGCCTCCCGGATTGGTCCTACCCTGATTAGGGTGATCTTCCCGTATGCGAGATGAAGTTGGCCGGGTTGGATCAAATTCGTCGTCGTCAGGGATTTTTACATGCCGATGGGTGGCAATGTCCTCATGTTCATTGTCCCCGAAAGGCTCGACAATGTCCCATTCTCCATCCACTTGGAGGGACTCAGTGCAACTGTAATAGAATAGAAATAGAACTCACCATCATATGCAGCATCTGGATCTTCATCGTAATTGCTGCCCCATGTTGCGGCCAAGGAGGTTTCAAAGTTGGGTAAGTGGTGAACGAGCCAGCGACCACAAGAACCTTTGTTGGATAAATGCTGTATGACAGCATCTTCACTTGAAAACTCTGCTGAACAGTTGGGACAACTGAGAGAGGCTGAGGCTGGAGCCGAAACTGAAAGAAATGGAAGCTCGACATCAGCAAAAAGGTCAAAAACTAACAAGTGCTTGCAAGGTTCCCACGGCCTTGTAAGTGCTACCAAGGTTAATGCCAGGCCTACGGTCGTCATGCAAGGCCTTGCAAAGTCATCTTAGGTTACAACCACGTCAGACACTACAGATAGGCGTGGGCAAGGTCATCCTCCTCCCCTTCCCAGTCGATATTCTCGCCGTCCTCCGCACCCAACGCATCCTGCCCGAGGTGACCGTCTTCCCATTCCTCGTCGTCTTCCTCGATCTGATCCAATCCTGAATAGCCGAATTCGTCCATCTCATCCAGGAGTTCTTCGTCCACCAGTGCCATGGAGTTCCTTTCCAACTCTGGTTCATCATCGCCATCGCTTTCCTCATCACTATTGATCTCCTCGTCGCCATTGCTCTCGTCGTCATCAATTCCATCGCTCTCCTCATTTCCAACGTCTTCCATCTCGCCATCATCTGCATCATGGGCCCCGCTGCGCATCTCTACATCGCTCCTGTTGTCATATTCCCAATTTCGTTCGCTTTCCAGTTCAAACGGAACCTTATCAAGCTTGTCGCGGTCGTCAAGGAAGCAGTCGGTTTCCTCCTGTGTTGACTTGTGGCCAACACCGCTGCCACGATATCGCATAAACATGTCTCTATCGACAAAACTGGATATCATTTTTAGGCAGAATTTTGATAGGATGTTTACTGTACTTACACGTTGACATAGAACCATTCCCAGTCCTTGTGACCGTCTGATGGTCCACGGGCAATTGAATTTGGCGGTAGGAGCGCAATACTCTGTCCATATGTAAATGCTGGGATGAGATGAACCCCTCAAACGACCAGCTCGGGATCCAGAAATCCAAATGCAGACGGATCGCTGCTTTCATAGAACCCAACACATGGAAGACGTTTTGCAGCCCAGATGGATGTCGTGTCCATGCTGCGTGCCAACCACCGTACCCAAAGAACATCCATTCGCTTGATCCTCCCCTCATAACAAACATTGAGGTGAAAGATTCCAATAATGCGGGCATACCAGTAAGGGTGGGGGTGTTCATTGTCATCTTCATGTGCGAGAACCATGACATCTGCATGTGTGCACGGATTGAGAGCATCTTGAGCACGGCGTAAATCGTAAGTCGTATAGTTGATTCGAAGCACTTTGTGTCGGTATATTCGATTCTGCACAAAGGTAACCATGTTCTGTTGACGCGCAGTAAATGAAATTTCATCCCCGTCGTACTCGCCACCTAACAAACGTGACAATAAATGACTTTTCAGCTTTGGGATGAAGTTCTGCCGACGTAGTGAGATTGCTATATAACTTGAGATACTTATTGTTCAAACCTTGAGTGCGGGATCACCTTGGTTCCTCCCACACCATGCTGAGATGTCCCAGTAATGCCTCTGTGATGTTGATACTTGATAATGGTCATCGGGAGAACAGCGCGGGAGTGGTTCTTGATCCACAAAGTGCAAGAATGGGGCATTGGCATCTTCTGACTCGGAGCTGCTGGGCAGCACGATGTGGGATTGTGCCTCGATTTCCCGTAGTTTGTGGACTAACCGTTCCCTGTGCTGTTGTTTTGTAATACCATGCATGAACTTGATCTTGTTTGTTCGTGCATAGAACCGTTTGACTCGACGGTGTTCGAGTTCACCCTGATCATGCTCCAATTATTAGTTACTGGTGATACAATGTTACTGTACCTACCACTTGTGTCGAGTAATTGTCTGTTGTACCAAAAAGCCAAATAGATCTGACATAGTCACCAAGGGCATGAAGCTTGTATGTCGACATATTGAAGGTTCGCTGCTTCGGAGTGTTGCCTTCACCATTCTGCATTTGCCTTCCCTTTTTGGCTTGCGCACTCCGGCGATGAGAGCGAGCAGCTGACTCTCGTGGTAGCTCGTATGTGTGGAATTTGGTGCACACATCTCTGCGAAATCTGCGAAGGGCTTTCCCGAGGCGTGTTGTACAGTTATCGAAATTGTTTAGAGTGGTCTCAGTATGAAGGCGCAACTTGCTGAATGCATGCCATGTCACTAGTTCAAAGAGAAGCTCAAGAATTATCGTGTTGAATGGCTCTGGAAGGAGACATTCGAACACTGGGATCGAACACTGATATGTTCTGAGACAAGTAAATGAACACAAAGCTAAATAGAAGATACCTGAAGCAGGTCCTCAAAGTCACGCACCGCCAGCTTTGTTAATCCAGACACATTGTCGCTGAATTTACGAATTGTATTGCGCCCAAAAGTGGGTATTTTACGATAGCTATGATGGTTGCTAGTTTTCATGATCCGAAGCAAAAAACAATCAGCCTACCGTTCATTCAGTGCTTGAATAGTTTCATGACCGTACGCGTAGAGAATTCGTAGCAAGTGAGTAAGGACTGCTTTCCATACACCAAGTTCGAACTCATGCAGGAGATCAGGCACGAGCATAGTGTGGAAATCAAATCCAAAGTGGGAAAGTGCCTCTGAAAAGGCGTTCTAAAAATCTGTGTTAGTGTTGAAAGGTTAAACACTATTGTTCTTACACAAGTAGGAACCAAGGACGTTGTACCAATCAGCCCCTCCACAGCCTGACTGATAACACCTCATCCCTGTATGAAAATCATCTCACGAACCAATTCAATCCAATTCCGTCTTTGATGGTTGTCGACTCTATACTTGTGAGTTCGCAGCCACCTGTCGTGTTTATTACCCAAGCGATCAATGTTGTCTTTCTCAACAAAGCAGCGGGGACAAGGACATCGCCTGAGGAATTTCATGCATGCGAGTAGAATCCTACCAAAAGGTGGAGAGTAAGCACAAGTAAAAATAGGAAAAACAAGGCTGTACTTCTCTGGATAATCTGCTGCATATGTGAAGATTCGAAGAAAGACACGGCGGAATATACCATCGGGAAACTTGATAACAATTCCGTTTTCATACGCATCTACAAAATCTGCATTGAGCAAGAATCGCCACACTGCTTGCATGATTTCATGTTTGAGATGGGTGAGTGTAGCTGCTGTTGCACTACAATGGAACGTCCGTAGGTAAAAATCCTGTATGGTATCCGATAACTTTGAATTAAAGTTAGTGGCATTATTGGTAGCTCACACACATCAAACTTACCTTTGGAATATATGCCAAGTGGTGAGCAGAAAACGAGGTTGGCTTTGCGCGAGTATATTTAGACAAGTTCCCAATAAACATGTACACCGGCCATAAGGCAGCACTGCCAAAATTTGCAAGATGAGTCGAATCTGACCATAACATGATGGCTGCAACAACAGTCTCCAGGTTACATCCGGATATGCAAGAGGCAGTGTTGAGCTTTGCTTCCTCATGGAGCATTGCATCAGCCGTATATAGCTCGGAAATGACACGTTCAGGTGGTCGGTTCCTGTCTGGTTGCCAGAATAGCTTGAACGGTTTTGTATGAAAGGACTTTGCAGGTACTTCACCATATGCAGATTTCACAACGTCTGTGAATTTTCAGTAGTGGAGACCTTCGACTCTAAACCTTGGAGCATTTCCTTCGGACGGGAATTTGACTTTCTCGCAAGGGATAGGTATTTCGAGTGAGGTTTCATGCCAACCATCTGTGGCAGATAAAGGGATTGATTCTGAGCTGGCTGGTGCCTCGTCCATACGTTTTGCTGCACGAGCGGCACTAAAGTCTTGTAAATGATTGCGATCGAAATCATCGGCCAAGATGACCTCATTAATGAGACGATCTAGGTCACCGAGAGACTTGCTTGACGATGAGTTGTAAAACCAACTCATTAGACAGTAAGTGGTCATGTTGAGAAATGGTTGGACGTATTGGCGATTTGCGGTCCCGAGAAGTGTGCCAAGCCCACCGTACCATGGCTGCTGATCATCTGGATTGCCATTGTTGTGATCGAATGTCGGAGCATCACAGAATTGACCAAAGTAAGACATATTTTCAGGATCATAGGTAGGGAACGTATTTTGATATTGGCGAAAGAGATCAAAGGCGTCAGAATCGGTATTGACCCACTGTGTTGAGTCATCCCCCTGAGAGGACAGTAGGCTAGGGCTTTGATGATCATCAATATCCGCCATGATCTCTGGGTCGACTTCAAGTGGTACATCGGGTTCAAGTGGGGGTGGTCCAACAGGTATCATTGGTTCTGGCATGATATCACGATATCATTTGGGAAGGCGACTTGGTCGCTTTGGCCTCCCAGATGAGTGGTGGTACTCTGGAACCACGCCTCCATCGGGCTGAATATGAGTAGCACATTACAGCTGTTTTCAAAAGTCCAGGGAAAACCAAAAAAAAAAGTTGGCTATGGAGATTGCCGGGGGTGGGACCCCGGACCCAACTGAATGAGCTCACCCGTGTCGCCTGTAAAATTCTCTACATTCACTACCATCATATACTACACTTTTGACTGGCTGGCCAGCTTTTCAACACGCCATGTTTTCGACCACCCGCGCTATCAATTGGCCCTACTTCCAACCTGCCCTGTTTCCAACTGGCTGCAGTTCCAAGCCACCACACTTTCGACTGACCATTTTTTCGGTCGGCTGGATTTTCACCTCACTCACACTTGTCCTGCCACAAGAGAATGCATGAAGGGTTGTCAAGGGCGATGGAATGAGCTGTTGGGATGTTTGACCATTACTGTATCTACAAGTCTTGTATCTTTACAAGTTTCCATGAATTCTGTTGTTTCCAACACTCTCAAAGCTTTGATTGCATTCGAGTTGAGATGACCATTGGACGTCTGATGGCCTCATACTGATTCTCAAAAAATTGATACATATGTACTAGTCTAAGTACGTGTTGCCCCAAAGCAAAGTCCTGTAGGTCAAAGATGTTCTAGCAGGTTGAGAGCACAGTGGGTCGAAAATGTGGCCAACAAAAAAAGTTGGTCGAAAGTGTGGTCGGTTGAAACCATGGCCAGTCGGAAACAGGGCAAGTTAGAAGCAGGGCCAATTGATAGTGTGGGTGGTCGAAAATGTGGTGTGTTGAAAGCATGGTCAGCCGCCAGTCGAAAGCGTAGTATGTGATGGTAGTGAATGTAGAGAAATTTACGGGCGACGTGGGCGTGCTCACTCAGTTGAGTCTGGGGTCCCACCCCCGGCAATGCCCGTAGCCAACTTTTTTTTTTTTGGTTTTCCCCGGACTTTTGAAAACCGCTGTAAATTGAATATATTTGATAAGAATATATTATGTTACGCTATGTCCATGGGGGCTTTCAGGGGCAAGATCCTCGTCTGGTTGACCTTGATTTTCAGGCTCGGCAGGAACATGGTGCTCTACAACTTGCACTGTGGCCACCTCCTGTACGCGTTCTCGGCGCTTCTCAAGTGCATCAGCAACAGCTGTGGTATGGGCTTTGCACCATCTACTGATGTGATTGGAGAGGCCGCGTGGTTGGACCTCAACTTGACAATGAGGGCACTTGATCATGGTGGCAGCGCTGCGAGTCAGAGTCTTATCGAGAGCCTTGCCTGGGCGTAGCACGTTGTTTGTCTTTGTTTGACAAATAGTTACCTTATCTAATCAATCAATGAGCTTTCGGCGTAAACCCCAATCTTTTCTATCCCCACCATGTCGTCCAGATCACCCAAGCCCTGTGAACCCAGTTCATCCACAAACAATGTCCAACCAGACATTCAGAAGGACAAGACCAACATGTTATTGAATGCCCTCGCAAGCGCAGGAAACCAGAAGAAATCTAAAAAGTATCTAGTCTATGATAAATGTCATTTTACTCACAATTGATCCCTATCAGGGCTGCCAATGACGATGCCATGGATATCTACCGCAATGCTGGGAGGAAAGCGGTTGCTCTTCTTGATCCCTTTGCGATCCCTGCAAAAGCCTTTCTTACTGGTATTCAGCACGACATGGGTGGAAAATGTGATGATACGGCGTATGAACTCTCTCTTTACCTTGGCATTTCTAACCTGACTTGTGGAATGCTCACACAATCTTCCTCAGGGATCCGAAGGATGTCCAGCAACACCTCCACTTCTACAACAGTATCCTCAAGTTCATTCCAAGCCTGCGCAGTGAGCTGGATAATATTAAGCCTGAAAAACTCTCTGCAATCATACAAGCGGTGTGTATATGCGCATATATGCATGATTATTGACAAGACAACAACTATTGACAGATTACGAAAGGAATGAGCGATGGACGATCAACTGACCTTGCATCAGTCAAGCACAAGGGGATGAAGTACGTGCCAGAGAACATGAACAGCAAATCTGACGCCTTGGACCCACCCATTCTGGAGGTTGAAGACAAGTCCATGCGTGGGATTTTTCATCCACAGTTGGCACGGTTCCTATGTCCTCGAAGGAATTTAAAAGAGTACGATGAGGACCCCGAATGGTATGTTTGCCAGTGAGGTATTTATGATATTCTTACTGTTGACGCCGACTGTTCAGTGGGATGCAAGCGTTGCAAGCTGGCGACATCCCCATGAAATCATCAAGATGGCCAACAGGGTTCTATGAAGTTGATAGTTATGACCCGGCAGACAAGACGGTTGGGTTATTTCGAAACCTAACCGCCGTCAGGGTAAGTTTCACTCTGATCTTTGTACAGTCACTGAGCTTCACCATGTAGTACTACAAGCATTTATATCTTGGGCCTTCAGCTGTCACAAGCGACTCTACTACTCGTCGAGCAGCTAAGCCATCAAAGAACCGTGCATGGGGTCTCAACTCAGTAAACCGTTATGCCATTGCATATGTCCATATCATTGTATTCTTATTTCCATACTTACATGCTCGATGCTGATGACCATTGTAGATGTACATTACGATCAGTCATTCGCAGCATTGGACCCAGATAATTGGCAGTATGGATCTGCAAGACCTTTACTGGCGGATTGTGGAGATGCTCGAGGATGATTCAGATCCATGGGTGCGAGATACCCTTAAGTGGTGGAACAGGTATGTCTAACTAACGCGTCGGACACCAACTCAACCACATCCACTGTAGACAAATTAACCCCAGCAATGGGTCGACCACCGCAGTAAAGAGGGATGACAACAGCGAGAGCAGCGAAGATGATATGGCGCAAGTCCGTGCCCGAAGGGCTGCAGCATCCTCAACAGCGGCTAAGAATGACACAGAGGCTCAAGCAGCCCAGGAGACTGCAGTCGAAGTTGATTGCCCCAACTCAGGGACTCCCTCCAGCAATGGACCCAAGAAAAAGCAAACCGTCAGTCGTCCCTCCCTTGGAAAACCAAAGCGACCCAAATACGACTTGGATGTGGCGCGCAAGAAATCCTCGACGCATGGCGAAGAGGACTCGGACCATGCCATCGATTGCTCCGACTCAGAGGCTCCCTCTAGCAACAGACTCAAGAAAAAGCAAACCGTCAGTCGTCCCTCCCTTGGAAAACCAAAACGACCCGAAAAGAAATCCTCGACACGCGGTGAAGAGGACATTGACCTCTATGAGGCTCGATCTAGGAAGAAGGCAAAAGATAAGGAAGCCATCCCCTGTCCCTCTCGTGCTATTCAAGTCAACGACGACGCCACTGATGGGGGCGCTGCGATGCAAGATTTACTACCCGATTCACCCCTCTCCCAACTTTCCGATGTTGACGATGAAACGACAGTTGTCGCCCAAGGCAGTCCTGCTATCCCTGCCAAACGTCGTGTCAATTTGAAGCTCCCAATCCCACCCAGCGCCACAAATGATGACGACAGTACAGCTCCACCGCCTCAGAAGAAGGCAAAGAAAGTATCAACAAAACCTCAGACAGCCCCATCAAAGCGGAACCCAGCACGCGGAAAGCGTGCCAATGGCTTCTAAAATCCCAGTACGTCTTTTCTTCCGACATAAATAATTTGCTAACTTAGCCTTGAGTGACCATCTCTACACTCGCTAGCATCAGATCACCCTTCATTCAAAAACGTCGCTTTCTTGCTCTGCTCTCAAAGTTGCCGCATCGCATCGCATCGCCTGTACTCGTATCGCTTCTTGCTGCATCAAGTTCATGATCTCGGACATTGCCTTTCATCATTTGTCGTGCTCCGTTCTCTTCTGTTGCCGCACTGCTTCCTCGGACCCACATTCATCATTTTCGTCTTGGATGGTTAGTTATGGTGACCATGTTTTTGGTACATTATGTATTCGTGTATACTGTGGCTAATGTGGATCAGCCTGCATGGGCTAATATCATCTCACATGACCTAGCAAGTTCAAGTATCACCTGGCGTGATCTAGCAAGGCTAGGGTAGCCTAGATTGGCCTTGCAAGGCCAAGTGAGAGCATCGTGATCAGGCCGGCCTTGCAAGGCCTTGCGAGCTCGGAGTGTTTCCCTGCAAGGCCTTGTGAGGCTGACATGGCTTGCAGGGCCTGGCGAGACCTTGCAAGACCTTGTAAGGCCTTGCAAGGTTTTGACCTTTTTGCTGATGGAGTGGAGTCGTATTTTCCATGTGATGCGTGATGATAGTATGAGAAGCGGGGCGCAGGTCAGAATGATTACATAAGTTACAATCCCCCCCCCCTGAGTTCAACGAAGTTGTCCGCTCGGCGCTTGGCTTTTCTACCCCTCGCCATATGGAACCCCTCGTCCCATCCTACCGTGCAATCAAGGCAGAATCCTTACCAATGTTAGCCCCAGTCAAGATACCCATACCCAACATTCTTCAATCGTCCAAAGCAGCTGTGCGACCTGTCACCAGCGACTCCACTCCATCGCGTAAAGAAGTGACATCACCACCATCATCCCAAATTAGCCCTCAGCCAAAGGGGAAACTCACCTGTGATTCCTCCCTGTTATCTGAGGCGTCTAACGCTTCAAAATATCAACTCGACCAGCCTACAAGTCGCAAACGTTGCTATCGCTTCGCTTCACCCTCAGATGACAGGGAGGATTTACCCAGGAAGAAGGCAAAGTTGCTGCTGACATCGGTCAGGAATGAATATCTAATGACTGCAAGCAATGACCGTAACTATTGACAGGCCTCAGTTCGAAGAAAGCGAGAGATGGAAGAGCTGCAATGCAGGCGATTGCTAGAGCTTGCGCGAGCATCTCGCGCTTCGTTTGCTGCACATGTAAAGTATAGGGAACTCCGTCTCAAAGAGTTCGAGATCATGCATGCAATAGCTCTGGATGAGTACGAAGAAGCCGAGTCCATGCTGAAGGACGCTGAATG
>JBBPMA010001368.1:0-11371 GCA_038090075.1 Xanthoconium purpureum | reverse complement strand
GACGATGTGGTCAATTAGCGACAGGCTCGCGCCGGATGTTGCAAGGGATGTCTACGAGGAGCTGTTCCGGGATGGCAAGCGGCCGGATTATCGGGAGGCTGTGCGAGCGCTACACGAAGCCATAAAATGCGCTCGAGATCGTGGTGAGGCATTCGTTGACTGGATTCCATTCATCCATGTAGGACTCTGAGAGTATCTGAGAATGTGTAATCAGATCGAAATGTAATGTGCTCCTTGCCCATACAATATTTTATGACTTGATTGTCGGATGAGGTCAAGCCGTCGTGCGGCGTTGTGGATGAGACTGAGCGGAATGACTAGGGATGTCAAGCTTTCTACTGCCATTAGGCTTGGGACTCGTATTGCCACTGGGCGGCCCATTGGCACTTCTGCTAGCTGACAAGTCGTCAGAGCGCTCCTAGTTGGGCAGCTTTGTGCGCGATCGGAACACAAGTATGGCAAACAGTCCCCGCTATCGGTCAAGCATTGCATCGAGCGATTACAGCGTCTGACAAGCAGGGGGTGTCAATGGAGGGGGTTTCCGACGTTGGCACTAGCTACACTTGTAATTACTGGATACAAACCGCATTTGCAATAGCTCACAGTGTATGTATGGTATTGACTCGGAAAGTCAGAAGAGAGAAAAAACATCGAATGGAGAACGCGTACAGATAACAATGAGAGTGCACGTTGCGAAAGAACAGAGAAAGGAGGGAGACATGTTTCTCCAAGTTTGGAGCCGTCGGGGCCGCCACACCTTTTTCTCGGGCACAGTCTCGAACCGGTCTGGGTCCTTTTTGCTTTCGGACGGCAGGGATGAGGTGGGCGTCGCGGGCGAGGACGCGCCCGCTGTTGCCTGCTTCTCCTTGGCGGCCACGCGTTCACGCCATCCGCCCGATGCACCCCCGAGCTTGGGCGGACCGGTAGCAGCAACGGGCGACGCTGCAGCCGGGGCCGGACTCTGCGAACGCGGTTGCGCCTGTGCCCGTGCACGCCATCCGCCCTCTGGAACCCCTGCAGCCACTCCTGCAGCCGCTGCTGCGCGTGCTGCTACGCGTGCTCCTCGGCCTCCTGCTCTCGCTGTACCTTTTTGCGCGCCTCCTCGCGTATGGCGGCGCGTTCTTCTTCGCGCTGACGGCGCTGTTTGTCGACGCGTTCTTGTTCCTCGCGTTTGCGCGTCGCCTCGGCTTCCTCCGTCGCCCGTCGTTCTGTCGTGCATGCGTGAGTAAACGGGAAAAAAGACAGGGACATGGCCAAGACACCTACCGGCCTCGGCGCACAACCGCTCCTCCTCGGCCTCGCGCGCAGCCGCCTCTGCCTCCTCGCGCTGCTTCTGCTCCGCCTCTTTCTCCGCAACATACGCCTTCAGCCGCTTGTCTTTCTCCTCCATCTTCTTCTCCGCGCTCGCTTTCCGGCGCTGATACCCCTCCGCGCGCGCGACGAGCAGCGTCTCCCGGTGCGCCGCGTACGCCTCGCGCATCCGCCCGAGCCGCTTCTTGGTCGTGACTGCTTGGCCGTGCGCCATCCGCGTGTTCTCGAGACGGGCTCGCTGGAGCCTGTCAAACGTCACATGGTCGGCGGATTGCTGGTCGGCGTAGTCTTGGGCAAGCAGCGGCCGCTCTTCTTTGCGGTATGCGCGCTCGACATGGTCGATCCGTTTGGCGGAGATCCGGAGGCGCTCGTTGAGGTCTTTCTTCTCCTTCTCCAGTTGTTCGACTTGCAGGCGCATCAGCCGGTCCTTGCTGAGATCTTCCATGTCCTATGAAGGGAGTCAGCGTCAGCGTCGATCGAGGTAAGCGTGGAGAGGACGCACCGCAAGAGAGACCTTGAGCCCGCTGCGCTTTATCAAATCTTGCGCGAGCTTCTTGGCCTCCTCCGTCCGTATCGACTCGATCTCGCGTCGCGCACGCTCGATCTCCTTCTTCTTGGCGTCCTCCTTTTCTTTTTGCTCCTCGATGAGCTTCTTGGCGCGCGTGAACTCGGCGCGGCGAGAGGCCTCTTCCTTTTCCTTGCGCACGCTGAGCTCGGAGAGGAGCTCGCGCCGCCGCGCGACGAGCGCTTTGCGGAGAGAGAGCGCACGCCGTTCCGCATTGGCGGCTGCGACGAGCTCGGCGAACTGAACGGCTTGGTGTGCAGCTTCTTCCTCGGGGGAGAGTACCGGCTCGGGATCGATCATGCTCACGGCGTTGTGGAGCACCGTTGCGAGCGTGCTGAGACGGGTTCGCATGACCTCGGTCGACGAAGGCTGGACGGAGGTGTCACGTGCCGACGAGCTCGTGCTGGGGCCTGCAACGTTGGGAACCTCGTCGGGGTTGGCAAACGGCTCGTCAATGAAAGCGATGGTTTCGGTGGCGTGGTCGACACGGATCCGGAGCTCGCCGCGGCGGGCGCATCCCATGAAATAAGCCTCGACTTGTTCGGGCCCAAAGTCGTCCAGGGGTTTGACAAGGTCGAGTAGTGCGCTCACTTTGAGCGTGCTGTAGACCTGGGAAAGCTGAGAGAGGAGACGAGAGAGGAGCGCACGCGAGAGGAGGGGGCGGTAGCCTACATAGGGTGTATCGCTGGCGCAGAGGGTGGCTAGGAGGGGCGCGGTGGACGCACAGAGGGTAAGGGGGTCGAACGAGTCTTCGAGCAGGGTATAGAGGGTCTTGATCGGAGTTGGCGAGAGGCGGAGGACGTCTCGCGAGAGCTAGATATGGTCAGCGCAGGCCATACCGGGAACGAAACGAGACTCACGGCATCTTTTAAAAGACCGGCCCGGGTGGGTGCCTTACTGAGACCGAGAAGGGCAGTAAGTCGTGTGCTCCTGGACCGCCCGTCGTCTTCGTCGCTGTGCAGGCCCACAGGCACGGCGAGGGCGCTGACGAGCACCTGGCCGGCGAGACGGCTCATTTCCTCGTCAGATTTCCCACCTATGCTGGTGACGATGGCGTAATACCGACCCCACGCTGCGGCATGGTACAACGCGTTTCCGCTAGTGAGGAAGATCTTGGTCAGTTTTTCGTAGTAATTTGCCATCATGGTGGGGCGCGGTGCTTTCTTTGCCATCGTGAGGAGGTTGTGGACGTCTTCGACAGACCGGAAGGCTTCTTGCCAGAGCTCAAGCTCGACGGAGGTGTTGAGCTGCGCAAACCGTGTATCGAGGTAGTGCTGGAGGATCTCTGGGTCGGAGAGATTGATGGAATGCGCTTGGTGTGCGTATTTTGCGACGTTGGAGAGGTGGAGACGGAGTGTCTCGCACAGTCGACGAAACTCGACCTTGCGCTGGTGCTTGAGACAGAAACGGAACGCCTGTTGTGCGACTTGCTGATAGGACGGCATCAGACGGTTGTGCGGGGTGATTGACGCCATGAACAACTCACCTGGTATATAGCCTCTAATCGTGCATTATTTTTGAGCGTCTCGAGCGACGTGCGGTAGCTTTCCCAGAGAAACTTGAGCCATGGTGTGACGAGGGCTCTATCTGTGCGATCCTTGCTCTGATCGCCGCTGACTGCGCCGAGGAGGATGCTCTCTGGGGTTTCGCTGGCCTCGAGGTCGTCGACGTCGAGTGCTACGGCCTTGTCGGCCTTTTCCTGGGCCTGCTGTACCTTGGCGTCTGCGAGGGCAAGGAACTTTTGTATGACGACCTCGATGGAGGCGACGTTTGTGTTTTGTGCGATATTTTTGTACTGCATGAGGCCCTCTTTGGCTGTCCTCCCCTTGCGCATGTCGACGCAGAGTTCGACGAAACGAAGCAGGATGGGTTCGAGGGCCGGGAGGGGTGTCGACCTGAAGCGCTTCGAGGTGAACATTTCTGTGAGGGACTGGAGGGCTGCGTGGGTCTGTCCGACCGAGACGAGCCCCTCTGCCTGCTTCAAGATCGCCTCTGGTTTCGTGAACGGCGCCATCGTGCAGATTGAACAACGAAAAAAAGGCGAGTCATCGTTTTACAAGTCTAGTGCATCCGTGCGAATTCATTTCCTATTCTACACCCACCGCTGTACCACCACGCTGTTCGCCAGCCCTGCATTCTCAATCGTCTGCGCGTCGTCGTCCAGCGTGCGGTTAGGGAACGTCGTCCCAATGGTCCATACACGCGCGCCGTGTTCGGGTCGCGACCTATCTAAAGTCAGCCCAGTCCAAACAGCAGCTCGAGACCTACGCATTGATAAAGCTGCGAATGTCCCCAACCGTGTGTCTGAGATTCATCCGGCACGGCATCCTCGTCCCGTCTGCCAACCGGATCTGCACCGTCGTCGTCGGCAGAGTCTGATCTACCTCGAACAGCGTCGTCACACTCGTCCTCTCCGTGCGGCCCGATGGTACGCTCGATCCCGGCGGGAATGACCCCGGCATCGTCGTCGTCGTCGTGGCAGCCGGGACAGGCGACCCAAGCCTGTTCCCAGATCCCCCAAACGAACGTCTTTCGAGCACGTAGTCCTCATCAGTCCTCTTCGACACGACCATTTCGACTGGCTGTCCCGGTCGGACGTTCAACACCGACACCGGCGCCCGTCCCGTGTTGATCTCCTCGAGCAGCGCCTCATTTTCCGGGTCTGCATAGCTGTAAAATTCGCCTCCTTCGACGCTGAATCCGTTGCGCCAAAAGGTAATGTTGCGATGCGCCGCTTCTTGTTCCTCATCATCTGGAAGGCGTCGAGTGAGTCGTACGGGCATAAGACGAGACGAGACGGTTACCTGATGCGTCTGGGTCAGGGACGTACGCACTATCGACGTCGTCGCTGCCCAGCGTGTGTCCGCCGCCCCTGAATGCGGTCGATTGTACGCTGGTTGCGAGTGACTGAGACGCGCGCGTAGCAGAAGTCCTGACATCTCCATCAGCGCGAGTCATCGCACAAGTCGAGCATGACGTACTCGGCGGCCCGCCTCAAAATATCCTGCACCATCCTTCCACCAGGTACGTTTCCGCGCGCGTTCGGGTTCTGTACCGAGATACCGCTGAAAACGAGGTCGATGTCGACATCAATGTGAGGGGGTAGATGCGCACCTCCTCTCGCCGCCTGCAAACCAACTCTCACCCTCACGCTGCGGACCCTCGTCGTCGTCGTCGTCATCCTGAGGGACCGGGGGCCTGGGCGGCCCTGCGTTTGAAGATGTGAGCGAGGAGAGAGTCGCGAACCGTCCCGAGCTATACGCTGTATCAGTATCGATACAACCGAGACGACATAAAGGTACCTGGCCGAGCTGGGACGGGAGGGCTGGTTGTTGTTCCAGTCACCGATGCGACCGATGCGAGGTTGAGATTGTCTCCCCCAGTCAGAAGGGAGTGGATCTGAGGATGAACCACCCCCGAGCGTGTTTCCGTTGCCTGCCATCGACGTTGTCCCAAAACCACGAAACCCCTTACCTAAGTGTATGTATAGCCACGGCTACTAACTTAGTCACGACACTGAACAAGATGACCCGCGTACCAAAGTGCCAGGACCCAAGCAATGCAAAGACCACGAACGACGTCCGGCACACATAATGGGTGCTTTGACTACACAATCAGGGAGTCGCTTTGGCGTTTCCCCTGCATATATAACAGACCCTCTGCCCGTCAATTTCCCCTCATCGACCCAACTTACGACCATGGCCACCCAGACGACGCCAGCCGTCCAAGAGCTCCTCAAAGTCATCGAGGACGCCGACGCTACCCTCGAGATGGCTCTCCAGTATTTCGACACCATATCCGTGATAGACAAAGAGATGCAAGCCACGGTCATCCAGTGCACACTCAACTACAGTAGCTACAAGAAACGCGTTGCCAAAGCAGACGCATTCTTTGCACCCATGAAATGGGACGACATTGCGTCGTTTTGGCAGGACCATCTGCAGGAATGCATCCACAACAGGTGGAATTACGTGTGCATGCTCCAGCATCTGACGAAAACCTTTCTCGACCTGTTTGCGCAACTCAAGGATTGGAGAATGGAGTTGCAGGATTCGAGTGAGTTTTGCTTTTTTGGGCTGATGCGGGTTGGTTAATAACGGTCATACAAGCCGCCGAGGCGAAAGAATTGTTGGAAGACGACGTGCTGGACGACGACGTGGAAGTATACAGGGACGAGCTCACCAATGGGATAGCCTTGTTCATGGAGAAGCTCAATCAGATACGGAGCGTCATGACTCAACTATCAGAAGGAGCAGTCGAAGTAGTGTTGGAGTTGGAAAATGCGAGAACCCAATATTGCTGCGACGAGGCACGCAAGGTAGGTCTCCCGGTGTGTTTTGATGTCCTCTGCAGAAACTGACGGCACGGCAGTGTGGTCCCAGGTGCGGGACGTAGAATCAAGTTGATTGCACCTATCTAACAGGATCTGCGGCTATTGCCCGACCACCTTACAACCAAGGGCCGAAAGGCACAGACATCTAGTATGTAGTGATGGCATTGTGTACTATATGTAATGATAATGGCGGAGCACCACATCCCACTGCTCACTTTTCAAACTGCCATTCCACGATTACTTTGTGTTTGACAGTCATCGGCGCCCATCTGGTTGAAATCTGTAAACCCGCGCGTGATCGTACCAAACAACATTTTCCACCATGTGCCACTCACCCCATGCGAACAAATTTTAAATTCTCCCGTATCCGATGATCCAAGGCTTGAGACTTTTGAGATGAAGTTTCACCGAGCGCAGACTGAGTGCATGTTTCATAAGACGGGATCAATGGCAAAGCTCATGAGCGCAGCTAGGGTAGATTAGATCTTAGTGTAGGTTGGGGGAAATAAGCTGTATTGGTAAATACCTAGGATAGACTAGATCTGCCATATGTATAAGTATTGTATCGAGACAAAAGTGATATGGTCTCACCTGAGCATAGTTCGGGGGGGACAAGCTGAGCTGCGCTATCGTAGCACAAAAGTTTAAATGACACAATGGTCATAGAACGTTAGTTTGAAACAAATGATAGACATCAGCATCGGCCACGAGGTAGGGAAATGACCACAGCACCACGATGACGAATGGAGTCAATGCCGCACGACGGCTTGACCTCATTTGACCATCAAGTCGTAATATCCTGTATGGTCACGTCAGGAGTATATTACATTTCAATCTGATTAGACACGCTCAAATATTTTCAGAGTCCTACATGGATGAATGGAACCCAGTCAACGAACGCCTCACCGCGATCTCGAGCACATTTTATGGCTTCGTGCAGCGCTCGCGCTGCCTCCCGATAATCCGGCCGCTTGCCGTCCCGGAACAGCTCCTCGTAGACATCCCTTGCAACATCCGGCGCAACCCTATCGCTGATCGACCACATCGTCCCAATGACTCCGCTATAACCCGCAAACAGCATTCCCGCCGCAATATGAATGGCCTCATCGGAGAGATCCTTGTCGCCTGTCGCTGTCTGGCATGCAGAGAGAAAGGCAAGGCCACCACAAGAACGCGACAAGGTGATCATGTCAGATACCTTCAGACGGCGTTCGTTGGCGAGACAGAGTCCACTATGCATCGGACTCGTGGGATCTTGGATGCCATGACATGCGAAATGGACCCAGTCTACCTCCTTCATCAATCCAAGTACTTCCTCGACCGTTCCGACGGAGGATTCCACGAGGGTAGTGCATGTGGAGTTCTTGATCACCTCCTTCATGTATTCCAGCTCGGTGACTACACCTCGAAGTCGGGGTAGGCCATCCGACGGCGGTTGACGGACAGCAAGAAGGCGAAGTTCACGGCTAACCACTGTGCTGTAATTGGCTGAGCGTGCAAGAATGCTAAGTGAAGGGGTATATGACGAAACAACAAAGTCGAATACTTTGTCCCCAGGTTGTGGATGCACGGTATCATAGAGACCTGCTGCATGAATAGGGAGGAACATGAACGGTCACAGATACCCCCTGCGTAAATAGGAGGAAACACGAAAGGGCCAGTTGGACACCAAAAAACGCGTGTTAGGTCCCCGAGTGTCTGTTCAGAGACAATAAACCACATTAACTCTAAATTAAGCGGGAAGGGATCACCTACCAAGAAAGCTAGGGCGTCAAGGACCGGTCTGACGATACCCTTCCACAACAGGGATAAAATGGATCCCCACTTCACGCCAGAAACTGGGTCACGTTTCCCTTCTCTTGAATTGCGAAGAAAATGATCCAGGGAGTTCTAAGGACTGATGGATCGCTTGAGAGGGAAATTGGGGAGTGGGACATGAATTACACGGTCCACATCAGCTAGAACAACCAACGCATCGCAGCGACTTTCTGCAGCGTTCAGTATGACCACCGGTCCAGAGTGTGCCGACGCACGAAGCTGAGAGAACTGTTTCTGGAGGAGGAATCGCTCGAAGCCTGGCAACCTCCGGATCTCTCGGAGCAGTTCGTCCCGCTCAATCGCGGGCGTACGGTGTCTGTCTGCCTCTTCGCGCGTGGACACCCTCGCACTTTGAGCCTGTTCAGAAGATGCGGACAAGGACCTTTCATGAGTGGCAGTAGCAGGGTCTAATGCGGTGGACAATTCCTGGAGTGTACATGGATGATCTGGATGAACAGATGACAACTCTTCGAGGGAGTTGCGGAATTGAAAGAGCTCCCCCCAAACGATCGAGCGTCCTTGTTCGAGCCACTCCACTGCTGTCTCTGGAAATTCCAATCCCAAGGCCGCAGCTGCGGCTCGCGCGAGTTCAGAGTAACGGTCTGAGAGAGGCAGGCCAATCCATGCAATTTGAGGAAGTAGATTGATAGCAACGAAATATGCACGCAGCAAAGAGTGGTGTTGTATACATCGAGCACTAGATGTTCATTCCCATGATGCAAGAAATCGAGCTCTAGGAGAACCAGACCAGCGCGCGAATACAGCGAAATTACATGGTCAAGATCGCTCAGCTGGCCGAGGCGCTCAAAACAAGTTTTGAAGGAGCCGTGGAGAACGGAGGGCTTATTAGGACGTCCATTCGGAGTGAGGTCAACAACATCATGCTCCATGTCACTCAGCTGGCCCAGGCAGTCGAAACGAGTTCTGAGGGAGTTGCCGAGGCTGAGAAGAGAGAGAGGCTTGGTTATTTGTGATTCAAGTTGGAGTTCGAAAATTGTTTTGGGTATACAATTCCACCCGGCGATTGCCGGGCCAACGTATCTCATCAACGCCCACGCCCACGCCAACAGCGATGGTCAACATACCCAAGTAAGTACTTGAGTTTCCATCTACACTTCGTCGCCTTTCCTCACCCACACGACGTAGGACATGACGGACATGTAAGTCCCGTTCCAACGTGCTCTTCCACAGCTGCTCATCTGTTCCCAAGACTGCAAGGGCAAGACGTGCAAGAAGCACATGTACGTGTGTTCGTTGTGATATACATCCAACGTATCCATCTTTTTCGTTCTAGGCCTCACAAGGTGACGCAATACAAAAAGGGCAAAGATTCGCTATTTGCCCAAGGAAAGCGTCGTTACGATCGTAAACAATCGGGTTATGGTGGTCAGACGAAGCCCGTCTTTCACAAAAAGGTGCGTTGATGACTGTGCATGCGCTGCTCCCGTTGCTCATGTGCGTGTTGTTTTAAGGCCAAGACTACAAAAAAAGTCGTACTGCGACTTGAATGCACGGTGTGCAAGTACAAGATGCAGCTGGCGTTGAAACGTTGCAAACAGTGCGTCCATCTCTGTCTTCCATTTACACCGGCGATTCAATTCGTCTTTCTAGCTTCGAACTCGGGGGTGAGAAGAAGACCAAGGGTGCCGCCCTCCAATTCGTGCGTGTCTTCTGTCCGAGTGTCGCATGTGTGTCTGATAGCTTGTTCAAAGTGAGCTGTATGCTGTCGTCATTCCTGCTCTCACTATGTATCCAACACCCTATGACATGCAATCTACCATATGCAGCTCACCACTTATCCCGGTGGTGTGAAATATCCTATATGGTGCGCAACCGTCTCGCAGTTCTTTCATGTGGTATTTCTTGGAGCCCTTTGCGCGCAAGCACTCAGCTAGATTTTGTTCCACCAGAGATAAATTGCGAAGCCATCACGAACAACCCAACCCGACCGGTGGTTCTCAGTGTGCAGAAAACGGTCGAATTCTATTCCGTCTGACAACATGCACTTCGTAACTTAAGCAGGACCCTAGTACATCTGATCTGAGCAAGAAGCACCATCAATCAGTTCCTGATGCTCCTATCACCGGCAAATCACCGGTGTGCCGCAGGCGAATTTCCCGACCCAGACTCAACGGCTGCAAGACGACGACATAGTCAGTCGTGTTCCTCGACAGAAAGCACGTCGTGAGTGGTGACCTGGAAAAGGAGATTCGACGTTGGCGTGTGGAAGATGGCGCGGAGGTAGGGCCACCAATGAACACAAGGGACGATGTCGACAACATCGCGGCATCGTGGCATCACGAGATGGAAAATGGACCGTGACTGGGACACGGGAATGGGTGGAGGTATGGAATGCGGAGCCTTGCAAGAAAGTAAACGAGTTCAAAGCACATGGTCATTGGCTGTACGGAGTTAACGTCTCGCCAGACGGGACGAAGATCGCAGCTCCTTGCTCCATGGACAAGGCGGGAAACAAACCACGTAGTGGATCATGCATTCGGAAGCAGGGATTGGTAAAGCAAGTTGGCGGAAAGCCTTCAAGGGGACAGTACCATATCACACTATGTACACCATCCATGTCAAAGTACATAAACCTACATTTACTGTATATCGACCGTAGTACGGATGCCATCAATCAACTCAGTCAATGATGTCTCTTCACGAACCTGAGCCATGATCAAACAGTCCGCCGCAACCCGTCTATACCGCGTACGCGATACTGGCTGGAGCAACAGCGCACCAAAGGGCTGCCTGAGACGAGCAACGAGCCGCAGCGCGCGCGTCGTCTGATCGAGCGCAGCCGCACCGTGCGAGAACTCCTGGTCGAGAAGGGAACTGACCCAAGGGTGGATCAGAATGAGATCCCTCATCTCAGCGAGATCGTCCTTCGGGTCAATCTCTACCTCCACGAGCGCAGACGTGGTTGCAAGGTAAAAGCGTGCGCCGGTCTCCAGATCGAATTCCGAGGTATCATCCAGTTGAGTGACTGTAAATGCGATGCAGGGGAGGCCGAGGCGACTGGCGGTAAAAGTTGGTGCAAGGAGTTTGTTGAGGAGGTCGTGTAACGTGACAGCGAGGGAGAGGTCGGGCAAGGATGAACGCAACTTTGTGACGATGCTGGACACCTTGGCCAACTCCATGGGCTGCGGGACGTGCGACGGAGCGAGTTGATTGTAGACTGTAAGATCGGGAGGTAGACAACTGTTGTAGCCGCCCACACGCCCGGTCCAAGCAAGGATGGTGACATCGCTCGAACCTGCTAGAATGTGTTCCAGCAACCGACCAACCGCGCGATTGCCCTCGCCATAGATAACGGGAATGGAAATGTTGAAGATGCCAAGCAG
>JBBPMA010001367.1:0-11388 GCA_038090075.1 Xanthoconium purpureum | reverse complement strand
AGAGGCCATGAGGCTCGCCCTTGGCCTACAACACTCACCCACTCTGACTTGCGTTAATTCGCAGGTCCCATCCCCCATTCATGGTCCATGAACCATGAAAGTGTGCTGATTCTGTTTGTCACAGGCCCACCGCCCTGTCCCCAGCCCTGACGTGTCCATCCTGGCCTATGCACATGCTGCACCATTGCAAACTTGAAACACACCACGACAATAGGGAGACGGAATGGTCGCGCTTCCACCTGGATTCACAAAGAGTGATATGATACGCTAACATTTCCGTTCGTTCTACCTCCACCGTATGGCTGACGTCGATGTTTTGCCAGGTGGCAAGGAATGTACCACATGATCAAATTAGGCTTTATCAGCAGCCGACCAATTCGACCCCCTCGAGTTTGGCATCTCCGCCAAGGAAGTGCGAATTTTGGTCCCATGATAAGGCCGATGTTGGAAGCTGCCCAAGCGGTTTGTCTTCCCTGCCTCCCGTGTTCCGCGTTCCCGTCAGCATGACTGATCATGTTTTGTAGGCATTGCAAGATTCGGGTATTGATTACAGAGGTTCCAATACAGGTATGTTCTTCGGCAACGTGACGGTGAGCGATGAGGTTAACAACTACAACGGTATCGGTTGCCATCAAGTCGGCGTCCTCGTTGAACGGAAGCAGTGGTTTGGAAGATCAGTGTGTGCTGATGCTTCAGGGCAATCTTGCCCTCTTCGTGTCGAGGTATACTCTCCTTTCAAATCATGGACCAGCGGTTGACGCAAGACGTCCAGTACCAACTGCTTAGCAGCGCGCGTGCATGCTGGAGAGGAAACCATTTCGTTTGACAAGGATGATGATGACATGCGTGGTTTCGTCACCACTGCTTCAAATCTCCCATCAGCTGCATACTACATCGAACGGAAGACTCGTTGGGAAGTCAAAGGTACGATCTCAATGAGTTGCATATGCTTTGTTGACATGTATGAATAGGAATGGCTGGTAATATCATCCCCGCTATCGCCACGACGAATGCTATCATATCGGGACTGGTTGTTGTACAAGCTTTGCACCTTATACACAAGTCCTGCACCTCGCTTAGGAGCGTACATATGCAATTCAAACCCGCCAAACCCCAAATGCGGCATCTGCAGAGGCATGTACGCCAAGGCGCAGTCCGACTTTTGGCGTGTCACACTCAGCGGGCTGGTGAACCAAACTCAGGGACGGTGAGGGTGAGGAGGAGGGACAGAAAAACACGACGTCAGTGTGTACGAGGACAAACGCGTACTGAGCGATCCCGACTGAGATGACAATGGCGATCAAATGCTGGAAAGTCTAGGCGTAACGCGGGGCACATTCCCCACGATCGTCAACGAGGACGGGGAGTAGGGTACGATCGCCGTCGGCTATGCGAGTATTCGTGAGCCCTCTGATCTGTTGTGGTGTTTCTGTGGTTTAAAGTGGTGACTCGGCGTTTATTAAATGTCTGTGATAGACCGAATCATCTGAAGGGTGGACCGGGGTTGATATTGCCGTCATCGTTGCCAAGGCCACCGTTTCGTCCTCGAATGGCTATGTCCCTGCCTCCGCCGCTGTATGTTCAACTACAACACGCACGAAAAGGTCGTCTCGCTCAAGGCGCATCCGGATTATATTCAATGTCCTGCGATGCACCTGGTGGTGAACACTGTGTTGACGGGGAGCGACGATATGACGATCAAGGCCTGGGATTGGGATAAACAGTGGAAGAATATCCAGGTTTGTCTGCTTTTTCCGTCTTGCGAACCCGACGTCACCTTCAACCCAAAAGATGCCAACACGCTCGCGTCCGCCTGTCTCGATCGGACTGTCAAGATATGGTCCCTCGGTTCCAGGACTGCCAACTTTACGATGGACGCGCACGACAAGAGGGTCAGCTACGTCGATTTCTATCCTGGGCCTGACAAACCGTACCTCGTAACCACGGGGAACGACAAGACGATCAAGGTGTGGGACTATCTGAGCAAGGGGTGCGTTCACACGCCGTCGTTTGCGATCTTTCACCCCAATTTGCCAATTGTTATTGGTGGGAACGAGGACGAGACGGTCAAGATTTGGAACAGCAGTACGTATCGGTTGGAGAACACGTACTATGCGTTGGAGCGGGCGTGATATGTGTCATTGCGGAGAGATGCGAATGAGGTTGCTGTTGGGTTCAATGAGGGGCGTCGTCATCAAGGTGCGTCTGTTCATGGGCACAGCTGTTGCGGGGTTTTCTTGAGCTATGTTATGTAGCTTGGTCGAGACGAGCCAACGTTCAGTATGCACTGGCAAACTTGTGTATACGCTCGACCAAGTCGTTCTCTCTGGCGACGTCCAAAGTCCCAGAGGACACGACAGCAGAGGGCAACCGCATCCCTCCCTCCATCAAAGAAATCGGGACTACGGAGATCTTTGCTACTAATCTGATCCATTCCCCCAACGGGCGGTTCGCACCGCCATCGCCATCCTCACCACCCACCTTCGCTTAGATTTACCCTACTCTAGAATAGGTACGACCAATCTCGTTGTAAATACCTACAAAACGCTCGCAGACGTAAGTGACACCAATGCCAGGGAATATGAAGAACGCTACTACAAGGAGACCAGCCTCGCTCGCCAACTCAAAGATTTCCAGCACCACCTCTTTGAGCTCGCTGCCCAGATTTGCCTGCTCATGTGCCGCACGAGACAGTCCCAGTCTGTCATCATTCGGTGCGTTGTCTGCTTTTTTGTCCGTTCGCCTCGTGACGCTCTGTCCCAGTGGTATCACTAGCTCCGGAAAGATGGCCGGTTTAGGTCTCCTCGTAGACCAGGTTCTCCGTCTCTCGTCCCACTCCAAGAAGGAGCTCAGAAGGGCGAGCCATTTTCAAGGTGCGGTCCTACACCAGTCTGCTCGCTTCCTGACTCAACCACTCAGCCAGTCTCGCGCCATCATTCCCTTCACAACACCCCCCAGCGAGGCTGCGAACAGCCCGCTCCTCTGGTTCACCTCCATCGCCGGTCCCAGATCAAATGGCAAGTCAAGGAGGCGAGAACAACAGGCGTCTATTTTGTATTAAGCGTTATGTGGGCAGCTGTTCCTACGATATTTCATCCTTCATCGAGAAGGACTCAGATATTCTCGATTTGGTGTTCGTGTCCTTGCTCCGCAACTCTTCAGATGCCTTTGTGGCAAAGCTGGTCTGCGGCTCCTCGCTCGGTGTTGAAACCACTCCAAGGATGAAAACTCCATTGTCCAAGCACAGGTGTTGTCGCGCTCACTCCGTCAGCTGACGCGAATCGCCTCGCAGGATGGCTCTGCACCTATGCCCAATGGGGAGCACCCACCTCTAGACCTCGCCAGGATATACACTGTCTCTACGCAACTCAATCACGTGCTCTCCGAAATCTTTGCGTCTTTGACAAGACACGTTTATGGACCATCAGCTGTACCTGACCCAACGGTTCTAATTCGCCCAACTCGTTCGACAGACGTGGTGTCAAGGCTCAGATCAGGTCCCTTCTCACTCCTGAACTCATCAGACGTCGCAGCGTCGAATTTATCACCGACTTCGATCAGCGTGCCTTCTGCGGATGGTACGTTCCTACAATGCGTGGTTCGGATGCAGAGCGTATCCGGCAATGTGCAGCATCAAACGAATGGAAGGAGGGTACTGATTACGTCGTGGGTCACTGTTCTATCTGTTTATCGTAGAACGCGTGGAAGACGGTCGAGGATGCGATAGTCGACCTGTCAACCGCATCCCTGTAGCACACGATGCGACAAAGCTACCAGATCATCAAACCCTCGAGCCTGCTCGAGGTTCGATCTCCCTTTTATTTCCATTAGGAAACTGCGCCTCGTCCCAACGCAACAAACGACTACTCATCTATCACGATGTGATTAGGTCCGGTGATCACTTCTTCCGTTCAGAACGTTGAACGGAAGAAGAGATCACTGGAACTTGAGAGAGGTAGATCGTGTAGTGATTCTTGCCTTGCAAGAATCTATTGATTGAATCGAACACACAGGAAGCACGTGTCGAGGATCGCGGCAGTGCATATATATGTAGATGGTCTGAATCCCAGACTGGTACGTGTATGCTCCCCCTGATGCATATCTCCTGTAGATGCGAACCGGAGTATGGTATCAAAAATGTCCTCAAAGTTTGACATGCACTACGTGTACCAACGAGACGCATACGCGATTTTGTAAGTTGTGTCATGTGCGAATGAATTGTAGAAGCTGAAGTGACCATTCTTGGTGCACGGCTAACTTGCAACTTCTGCACAGACCCTATCTGCAATAAGAAAGCCACAAACGCCATGTTAGTCAGTACCATATCACGTACAGGCGAGGTGGGGAAATTGACCTTCTGTGGCATGGCTGGCACAACTTGAAGCCACCTCCAATACCAAAAGGCTAATCGAACGATGCTAAATCATATCCAATGCGCAACTTTTATATATTCACATGTCGGAGAAACTCTCTACCTTACACCTTACAAACTCATGAAGAACAATGACGTGACTCGACGCTAATGTCTGGGATGAACATGAAAATAATAGCAACTCGGAGGCGTGAGATGAAGCATAGAGTTTAGCTTAGACTGTGTTCGCAAAGAAATTTCCGGCCAGTGAGAATGAAACGAAGGTTCATTTTCGCAGACAGTGCATGGTGGCGCCAACGTATAGAGAGGATTCATAAGCAGGGAACGAGTGAGGGAAAAAACAAAAGCGGAGCATGTTGAGTGGCAGCATCACTGCTATGGGCGATCACGATTATGGCCAGAATCCAGGTTGACGTGGCTGGAACGTAGTCGCCCTCTGTCGCCGTGGCTCACAGGACTTCCACGACCACTTCTTGGACGACTATTGTCGCGATATAGATGGTATGGGTCGAAATCCGGGGCACTACCTATCGGGGTTGGTTCATAGTCTGACATAGGCGTCAACAGCATACTGTTTGCCGGCGGGCGATTCACGGGGATGTTGGGTGCCTGAGGGCCTTGTGCATGGGTGTGTGGATATGCTATTCCACTATGTTGTGGGTGCGGGGGAACAGACGAACCGTGTCGTTGTGATCTGCGAGAGTAAACGTCTCGCTGATGGGCGAGATCATCTAGGGGTCCTATAGTCTGGGGTTCGACTGATGGGGTAGGAAGGTGGGCGTAGACATCATGGGTCGGGTACTCCATACTCGATATGGAGTGAGGGGAGGTGTGGTGTTGCGATGAGTGTTGGGTTTGATGAGATCCATGTCGCCCCACATCGAGCACTCTGGCTTCTGCTTCTTCCTTTTTTGCTTTACGCCACTGTTTGCGAAGCTCTTTGAACTCTAGAGGCATTCGTTAACATGGAGTAGAGGTGGGGTCGTTGAAGGAGGGTAGGAATCGAGCTTACCATTAGGACTACGCTTTGGGCCATGCTTCTGCATCGTGATATGCGCATTGAGATGATTTAGGGTACCGTACGCTTTAGTACAGTTCTGCCAGGAGCACTGGTACAAGCGTTCAGTCTCATCGTAGCGGCGCCGAGGTCGCTTTTTCACGATATTCCCCGGCAGAGAGACGAAGGAATACTGTTTCCTATTCGAGGCTGAACTTGGTTCCCCACCTGGGCGGGCTTGCAGGTGCGTGGTGGGCGCGTCGGAGGAATCAGATGTACCAGTGTCTGGAGGGGACGGACCGTAGTCCTCGTGAGGAGACCCAAGCATCATCCTTGACATGCCCACGGAAGGTGGGCTTTCTCCACCAGAAAATGTGGGGTTGAAGGGAGATAATGACTCTTCTAGTTCGACGTGCTTCTTGGCTTCCGTATCTTGGCGGAGGGGTGTGTGATCATAAGTGGACTTGGAGGTGGATGGTCTGGGAATAAAGGGGAAAAAGTGAGTGCAGATGGTGAAGGAACAAAGGGTCCCACAGGTTTATGGTATGAGCTTCAGAGCCTTCAGTGACTCCGGGTGAATCAGAGAGAATGCTGGCGTCGACAATATGCTGACCGGTTACGAAGGAGCTGCCTGTGCGATGCTTCTTGTCTGGTGTGACGTCACTTGCCAAGTCACCTGGCAGGCGCAACCGATCAACGTCAAAGTGAGATGGTGATCTGTGTGCTCTCTCTCTCATATGGACAACATCTGCCAGTGGCAGTAGTAGTGAGACACTTGAAAGGTTTGGAATGACGTTCCTACCATTTTGTAAGGCTATACGATAGCGCTGCTGTACTCCCGCTTCGAGATGGTTCTGCAGATCTTCGAGCATCCATGATTTCCCCTGTATCGAAATATTTGATGACAACATGGGAGAGAAATACAACATAACCTACTTTTTTAACAGATTCAAGTATTGCTATCCACTGAGTATCGTGGGTTACAGCAATTCTCGCAGTTGGTTCCTGTTCCGTCGCATCACTTTAGCACATTTTGATACTTATTTAAACGAAATCGGATAACACAAGCCTTCATCAACAAATACTGGTTAATGATCTCCGATGGATGCGACACCTAGTAAGCGAATGTGTCAAACCATGTCCTAGTAAAAATCCAGAACAGAAGATACCTGCGATATTTGGGGCACATGTTGGATTATAACATCGCTTTCTGGTGTCTCAGCCGTTATGGGCGAAGCTGAGCCTCCAACCAATGTACTTAGGAACCGAGTAGTGGTGGAAATTGGCGCACCAAGCAATCCGGCCTGCCTCCCGCTCCGTTCTGGCTCAGGCAGCTTAGGTGTGATCGTGAATCCGCGTATGAAAACACTTTGATTATTTCGACCCTGGTGGTCTGGTGCAGGTCCAATTTTGTGCTTGAAACGACCCGCAGGTCGCCAAACAGAATCGTCCCGTATGATTCGATCATCCACTTCCCCTAAGGTGCAGTGCACATAAACTGGGTCAGTGTTTGCAGCTGTCCGAGTGCTAAATGATGCGATGGACCATGAACAGGTCTTATAGAATCCAGTGAGTAAGTAGAGAGAGTTGGACCTTGGCCATCCAAGTCAGCGTCGGAAATGTTCGAGCCAATCGGCTCCATGGTCCTTTGCATAGTCCTCAAACAACCGCCTGTGCTCGAGACCTAGCTCGAATGACTGTGCCTCCTGAGGTAAGATAATATGCGCCTCGTCTTGAGACAGCGTGGCACTATATTGGGTTGTCCTACGACTAGCCACGCAAATCAGTGATGGGTATTTCATCACGAAAAGAAGTCATATGTGACACCAGCGATAGACTCTACCTCCAATGGATCGACTTCCCAGGACGTTTCAGGGGAGGAGACTACCTCATGGAGCGAGATGTCGTCGGTGCTACAACGTAAATCCTTTTCTTTGATAGGGAAGGAAAATGGTGTAGTACCTTCTGGAGGTGAATAGAAGATGTTGAAGAAGACGTCAAACCGCCCTCGCTCATCGACAGTTCCGACATCCCCAATCCTCAGGCCCACACGCTGGAGATCTGGTGGTAGTAAGATCGGATCGGGAGTCCACAGGGGATAGCCTTGTATAAAGAGATGCTTTGCGAACGCGGCCTGTTCAGAAAGAAGGGGTTCGGAGGGAGGCATACCAGAAAGTGAAACGATGTGATGGGGAGCACTGTAACTCCAACTTGCAGTGTTTAGATGGGAGATAGGGCTAGCCTTTCCCACCTACAGCACAATGCTGTGATAGCCTATTCGGGTCATCGAATAACCAAAAGGACGTTCATTTGTGTCTGGCGCTAGTCACCGAAAGGTCTGGGTCAAGTCTGGGTGACAAGCTTCAAGTTTTGAGCCAGTGCCAATGGGTGGCGACCCTCGAGAATTTACACAATGGGATCTCTGATAGAAAAAACATTGATTAGCATGATTCCTGTGCTCACTCACCTTCAGTGAGTTAAAATGTTGAACTTCACTCTACTTATAGTGCCTATAGTGCAATATGTACACTCGAGCTCCTCAAGAAGCACAAGGAATTCCACATAGCAATGGCATCATCATTCGAGGTGTCAAAAATGTAATAAACAATAGTATGCGCTATGGTATGGGGAAGCTCAAGAAAAAACTATTCATATGCGACCTGGACATTGTCCGAAATGTCTCATCAAAGTCATTTTCCTCGTAAACGTCTTGACACAGGTCGGACACACCCGCTTCACAGGATGGTGTCGCTCCTTTACGTGGCGTTGGAGGCTCGACTTGATCATAGGCTGGGTCATTGTGCACTCGTTCCAAGAACACGAGGACAACTGAAAGTCGGACGTCGTCACGTGTCCGTGCTGTATATGGGCAGTCAAGTCCTTGCCCTTCACGCGCTCATTGCAGATTGTCGCGTTCTCTACCCATTGACAGAGGACCTCGGTTTCGTCCCTAAGAAACCCGTTGAATGCGATCATATCCTTTGAAGGTGGGTTTACCAAAACCGGGACTCTATGAAAGAGCTAGCGACATACCCATGGAGACCAGTCATGATTGTATGTATTTGGGTCGTCAGCAACCGACAACGGGGAGAAGTGATCATCTTGAACTTTGAGAGAAAAGTACTGGAGTGAACACGTCCTGTGAAGTCCACATCGGGGGAAGCGCCACCCTCTCACCTCGTAAGCCGCAGTCGCCTCCTCTTTTCTTTTGATGCAACCCGTCCTCTGATGGTCAGACTCATGAACCACCGGATGGTGGAAAGCAGGCGTTTGACGAAAATACAAAATTTCATGAGAAATCTCTTGTTTGAAGCGCGAGAATGGAGGTAAATATCCCGGGTTGGCTTGGTTCGATGATGACCTAGTCACAGATGGAGAAGGATGCCACCCTTCAGAGCAGACTGGCTCAAGTTCATGAGCGATAGCTAGAGCCAGCAAGTCAGCGCCCGAAAGCGGCTAAAATGTGGACGAATTACTGGTGAATAACAGCGGAGGATCTGGAAGCGGACCGTATGTACAGTCGCTAGGCCAGGCGCTGCAATCGTCAGCTCTCGAAGAGCTTTCGATAGCGGCCCAGCATGGGGCTTTCGAAGGAAGTCCATGATTGGCGAAGTCGTCAGCATAGATGTCAAAAAAACGCTGCCCATCTTCGGGCGATGACTGGCGATAATGTGCAACGGTCGACATCAGTGCCGGGTCTTCTTGCAGGAAAATCGCGCTTGAGAAACCAATCGGAAGAAACCTACCTTTTATCTAGTGTCATATCAAAGAGTTGCTGCAGGACAGGGTCAAGCTCGATATGAAAAACGGGGAATGCTAGCCCGGCATCCAGAAAACGCGTCAAGCGCTTGACCGGGCTCCCGGAGTGTGAGGCCGTCTGTGGTGTGAGTTTTTCCCCAACATTATCCGGGGACACCGGTGATTGTCAGGGTCCGTGGATAGTTTTGGTGTTCGGGAGCCAAGGCAGCCACCCAAGTAGAACAGTGGCGAGCGAAAAAAACGGACAAATCAAATGGAGTAAGTGGCGAGCGCAGTCAAACAACCGGGACTTGCCCTCTATTCATTGTCGGTTAAGCTCACGGTGCTCATACAATGGACAAGGGTGGACCATGAAACACGAAGAAACACTCATGATAGTTGCGTGTGTAGTTATTGAAATAGTGAATGTTCACGTCATAAGCGCGTTGAATCTGCCATCCTGTGCTGGCCGCCTGTGTCTGTGCGCATGCCACAGCTGGGGGAACACAAACTTGAAGCGCATTTAAAACCCTCGAGAGGGACACAATTGCCTGAAGGAGCAACATGAGGTTATGCCACGCAAAAGCCACGAGACTTTGACGGACTGTCCAAAGCCTTGCCATCAGAAAGCCAACTCAGCTGAGGTGGTACGTACACGGTGCCGGGTGAACAACCAATTGTTTAGCTTGCTGATAAGGGAATGGAACCGCAAGTTTAGAAATTGGAATTGGAAACGCCACGCAAAGGCCACAGGACTTTGATGTGACTGTCTGTCCCGGCCGAAGGGTTGGCTCATCTGTCAGAAAGCCAACTCAGTTGAGTTGGTACGGTGGCCAGGACTATAGAGAGCAACCAATGAGCTCACACGCCAGACCTTTTTTTCCTACGGAGTTGGCGATTCGAAGGCCTTA
Organism: Xanthoconium purpureum; assembly: GCA_038090075.1. Lineage (NCBI taxonomy): Eukaryota > Fungi > Basidiomycota > Agaricomycetes > Boletales > Boletaceae > Xanthoconium > Xanthoconium purpureum. Next base: position 1,370 of record JBBPMA010001367.1, on the reverse strand, counting down.
CTGTGGGATAATTTCCACGCGTTCTTCGGGGAAGAAAAAAAAAAGAGATGAATATGGGAGCTCCACTTATTTGCAGGAACCGAGATATCGGATCTATGATGGATTCCTAGTCAATGAAGATGCTGATCTGTGAGTTAAGCACGAACCGGAAATCCCCGGTTGATATGGCTGGGCAATAGTCTGCGGCGTTCCAGAACCAGTCATTCCACTTCTGGGAGAGGCTACTTACGCGATGGCGAGAGTAACCTCGGCTTCTCGGCCAAATGTGGCTTGCCATAATCGCATCTCAACACCACTCGCTCACTTTGTCTTTTCGAGACTTCATCCAGTGCAACGTACAGCCGTCGTGGCCGTCGCTGGTGAACTCGTTCTGGCGCGGGTACTTCTCGAAAGGGTGTGCCCTCACCCAACACACCAAATCGTCATTGGACGTGTGTACATATCGGTCTTGGTGGCACCCTCCATCGTGCACCACCCAGGCTCAATCAATTTCTCGGACAGGTACGCGATCCGTTGCACGATAATTGATCTGTCAACCGCATTCCCGTGGCACACGATGCGACAAAGCTACCAGATCATCAGACCCTCGGGCCTGCCCGAGGTTCGATCTCTGTTTCCACTAAGAAACTGCGCCTCGTCCCAACGCGGCAAACGGCTACTCATCTGTCACGATGTGATTAGGTCCGGTGACCATTTCTTTCGTTCAGAACGTTGAACGGAAGAAGTGATCACCGGAACTTGAGAGGTAGATCGCGTAGTGACTCTTGCCTTGCAAGAATCTATCAATTGAATCGAACACACAGGAAGTACGTGTCGAGGATCGCGGCGGTGCGCATATACGTAGATGGTCTGAATCTCAGACTGGTACGTGTATGCCCCTCCTGATGCACATCTCCTGTAGATGCGAACTGGAGTATGGTATCAGAAACGTAGTATCATTATCATTCTACGTCATACATCCATCCCCAAAATCTGCTGGTAAACATACTCCGCGAGATAAAAAAGGCGGAAAAGAACGGACGGAAGTGATTGGAGTGTAACTACAACGTAAGTAACCTGTGTTCAAGTGAGGTCTGTGTCTGCAGGTATGTAGGTGCTACTAGTAGTCGCATTCAATGTCTGGCATCGCAATTGCAACGAAAGCGTAAACTTGAAGGGAAAAAAGACAACAATTACAGCCGTCGATACGGCAGAAAACAGCAACAATACAGCGATCCGAATGCATGAGATAGGCTCGACGAGCGTTCGTGAGTCTCATTGAGCCCGTCTCTGCAAGTACCGTGCGCGAGCCCGCTCCATCGACTCGCGAAGCTCGGGACTCTCCCACGCACCCTCATCCTCTTTGAAACTCGAGACGATGGGAGCGTGCG
>JBBPMA010001366.1:0-11393 GCA_038090075.1 Xanthoconium purpureum | reverse complement strand
TGTTAGACTGGTTATAGTATGAACAGTTATGAATAATTTCCCCCCTTCTACAGCACTGTGAGGAGTTGGTAAAGGCCATAGGTACCTCTGACAGCTGTCTAGTGTTGTCTAATGTGCCGCTACGAACAAACCACAAAGAGCATTTCCATTTTTGGCCACAATATAGATAGAATACATTCCCCCAATAACTGCTCATCCACTGCATTTCCTTGCCATCAGATCAATTGATATCAACTTCAGTCATTCAATACATTTTATTAGAGCAGATCTGATCACTTGAAACATAGCATTACCATTTATCTAGACAATATGTGAAAAGGATAAGAAATGTGAAAGTGTTTGCATTTTTTATCTGCTGGGTAGATCCCCTGGAAGAAATTCATACATGGTAGTGTACATGCATGTGAACCATGTCAATGAAGCCCAGACAATGGGAACCATTCCTTGTAGGAATAGAGATTCTGTCTACCCCTGAAATAACAAATCAGAAGTAATTTCTATCATTGATTCCACAAGTAATATGGTCTGTAAATTGATATACATGTACCCTAGGTATGCATCTACAGTATACAATGAACTTGGATCACTGGATAGCTTCCTTGATAAATGGGAGTAGGTATGATGCCTATTCCTATATGTTCTGAAGTGGCCAAATCTGTGGCCTATCACTCAAGGGAACTATCTAGGTACATATGGTATGTATACATCCTCAGAACCTCAAATTTGCAAAAGGCTGGCACAAGAGCTAGGTTGTGTAGAAGCAAAGTGACATAAAAAGTGCATGAGAAAATGAACTTGGATTTAGGAGATTGACAAAAACATACCAGAAACACACCAATATGAGGGTCAGGGCAAGCTTGAAGTGCAGAAGCAGCTTTCTGGAGTAATTGGAGGCCATCTCACCCAATGTGCCTGGTAGTATATGACATCAAAATCCTCAGAATGCAAGATTTTTATTGTTGATCATAGCCCCAATCCCGACACTACACTGAATTGAGATCTTAGACACGAGATTTGCTCATGAACCCATCACAGAACTGTTGAAATCACAGTATATTTTAGTATATCTTTGCTTTATTATTACCGAGATTCTAGGCCTATCACATGATCACTCATGTGACTCATCACATGATATCGGCCGATTACACTATTCAGTTTACGATACAATGACATCATAGATAAGCTCCCATATTGCTATTGGTCGCTTATTCACTATGACGTGGTGACTTATTCATCACACCTTCCATGTCATTCTATGACATTCCATACCTATTACTATATGTAGTAGAGACCACATACAGATACAAACAGTCCTGTATGTATATAAGACCAGCCTCGTCGCAGGTCTCAATAACGAACACTCTTGTTCTTCTACCACCACCAGCTCCTCAGCTCTTACTAGCTCTACCCAAGCTACTCAACCTTTTCTGTCAACTACCCACACGCCTACACTTGGTGAGTCTCCCACCAGGTACTACATTCCTCGTACTTGTCTGCGCTTGTCGGATATACCGGTGGTACATTCCGATAAGAACAACTAGGCGCACAGGCTAGAACAACTTCCAATGGTTTCAGAAATCTGCTCCTGCACTTCAAGCTTGCCCTGAATGTCATGTTGGTGTGTTTCTGGTATGTTTTTGTAAATCTCCTAAATCCCAGTGGTGCTTGAAGATCTGCAATTCCACCCAGCCCGAGCTCATGCTTACACTCAATGTGCAAATAAATTGCACCATTCCCCCTGACGACATCACACCTTAAGCCCGTGGACCGTCTAGAGATCATATCATCGGGTCTAATCATGTTGCCATAGCTGAGGCTGAGAAGATGTTCAATATCATAGGACATCCAATCCTTGTGGCTATCTTCAAAGTCAGGTATCCCAAGAGACTTTTGGGCAATTTCACCAGTATGGTGCATAACTTCCTTGTTTTCTGGGCAGTTCTGGAGATGGGTGAGATCATCTACGATGTCTGTAAATACCTCCTCATAGATGGTGATCAGAGGGCCAGTGAGGTGCACAGGGCATGCATTGTAGATAGGGATTTCATCCTGGTATGCCTTGAATTCTGAAGTGGACACGGAAGTCAATGAAGGATCCCATGTTGTTGAAGCACATTGAACTAATCTTTGGTGATCTTAGGAGGGTCAGACAGCTATCAGAGTTGCATGTCGACTATATACCTTCTTCCTCTCTGGATGGTATGATCTCTGGATCATCTGATGAAGGATTACTTACTCCTCTGCACGAAGTGAGGACAACTGACACACCTGAGCAACGCTGAATGAAGAACTGTACTTTATCTCTGTCTTCTTCGTCACAAAGATTGAGTGAAAGGATCTTGTCCCTAGGCTTCAGTTCTGGAGGAGATGCGATTGTGGAGAATCAATCCGAAAGGCTGTAGACTGGCTGAATTGTCAGAGCAACACCCTAGATTGGGCAGTCAGCTTGCAAGGTCCTAGGGTGGTTTGATGGCGTGTATGGCACCTTGGGGAGATAGCTGATGTTCCAGCGATGGCCTACACTGGGACCAGCTCGACTATGAAAGTGACTGAGGATGTCTGTGGCAGCGGACTGATCATTTACCATGGCGAAAGTCACCGGATTGACATGTAAGCCTGGAACAAAATACTTGATGTATCAGCAGCAAGATATCATTGATCATGGATGCAAGATGATAGGAGTCTGTGAGAAGTGTGTGAAGTCGGACAAATGACTTACACAATGCAATGGGCAGTCTTTAGGTCAGGTCTAAATGTCAGACAAAATGTGAATATAAAATTTGTAATATAGAACATCATATTTTCCAGGAGAGAACATGTAAATACTTATGGAGGAAAATATGTTGGCGAAAAGCCAAAGTATCGACACATGTGATGGCATCAGTCGAAACCAAAAATATTGATATTGGGGGTATGTCTGCCACAATTCCGAATATTGCTGAACAATTAGACCACCGACCATTTTTGATTTACCCGACAACATATGATCAGCAGGCAATAACCATATACACGTAGATAATATTTCAAAGATTGCGTGCCACCTTGTATGTTATCAAATATGTCAAAAATGGTTGATGGGCTAATTGTTCAGCAATATTCGGAATTGTGGCAGACATACCCCCAATATCAATATTTTTGGTTTCGACTGATGCCATCACACGTGTCGATACTTTGGCTTTTCGCCAACATATTTTCCTCCGTAAGTATTTCATGTTCTCTCCTGGAAAATGTGATGTTCTATATTACAAATTTTGTATTCATATTCTGTCTGACACCTAGACCTGACCTAAAGACTGCCCGTTGCGTTGTGTTAGGTCAGACGACTCGGAGATGGGAGATAGAGCATCCTATTTGTCCCCTAAACTACGTCCTAGCTAATGTACTACTGTAGTACTGGATTGCTTGGTATATACTATCATACAAGTGGTGTAGTCTCTGCCGCCCATGAAATGATGAGGGAGTAGGTCAAGTTCAATGAGATGCGATGTGAGGCTCGCGCCACGGATTCTCAGTGAATCCCCTTGGGGGTCTGCAGCCTGAGAGGGCAGAGTTAGACAAGTCGCATGGACTGAGGATGGCATACTTCGGGTGCACCGAGAACACAGCTAAAAGGTACAAAACCTCAAGTACACTAGCCTTTGAATAGTTTGTTGGAATTGGCAACCACGCATGCAGCCTCGTCGTCATCGGACTGATGAAATCACCGACGCGCACATGGTGCGCGTCCATTACATTTCTCGCGTACGTTCTCCATTGTAGGTACATTGTACGAGTACATTCTCCACCCCGCGTATTTAATCTTCCATCTATTCCTGTGTCCAGATCTCGACAAGATCCTTTTATCCCCTTTTTACATAGTATTCATTCTACTCGTATATAAGCTCTCTATTCTCTGTCGAGCACCTCAGTCCGTTGTTCACGCATGACGACTGAGGTGAGTTACTTTCATTCACTGTCTACCTACTCGAGCTGATCCGTACATAGTCTGTTATCCCTCGATAGCCGTCGCGCGTCCTCCTGTCTTGCAGAAACTCTCACATCGTTTTCGAGCCACAAGTTGAGAGTGCGCAGTGGATGAAAGATGGCATAGAGAAACGAAGGCATTGCTACTGCTCGCGCACTCAGCGCGGACTCTGTGTTGCCAGGAGAATCGAGCAGCTGACAGTTGAACTGAACGCGTTCGAACATCTCGAGACAGCAAAATTCTGGTAATGCGATCACATGACTATCTGACCATTCTTACTTGCACATTCCAGAAGTACACTTTGCCATGACAGCTGAAGGCAATATACAAACAAAATCATGATCAAGTGCATAGACGTGAAACATATTGGCCATGCGAGAAGGAAGGATGATATACGAGGTGGATTAAATAATGACCTAGCATTTTGAGTTAGCAATCGGTTACTATTCCTCATCTTCTTGACTGCGCAACCTTTGACCTACCTCAACGTGACTTCAGGAATGGTCAAGCTTCTTCTATCTGGGGTGTTCCAAATGGGTCTCGCGAACATGACAAACGAAGTTCTTGCGTACAACCCATTTGCGACACCCTTTCCAACAGCAGAGGATCTTGGTAGAACACTCAATGCCTTTGATACTGTGAGCATCCCGGAAGTGTGCGGGGACCGTTTCGCACGAAACCCTGACATCACATTTCTCTAAGGGTCCTTCATTGGACCATTGACAAGAAGCAACCGCTGTGCACGAGTGAGCCTCCTGTGTTGCAGGTTAATGTAGTTTAAGCAGCAACCCCAAAGTGCGGAAGTAGCACCCCTACATCCAAGTCGTAGACATTGGGGATGAGGTCTACTTCTTCAATGGCTTCATTGTGCGGCTGGCACTCGTTCGCCTGTGGATACAACGTCAGAATCTGAATACACAGTAAGAGCTAGCTGCCAACCTTGGTCTCATTAACCGTCACGCGGTCCCAGTCCAGTGCATGACACAATTCACTTCGGTATGGAGCAGACATGGGCTTATTTTGTGATGACTTGGAGCAAAACACGAGTGCTAGCGTCTTCTTCTAGAGTCAATGCAGCGATGGATTCGAGTTTATGTACGTCGAGAAGCACTCCAGAGCTCCAGACATGACTGTTGGACGGCAGGATGAGGAGGGCAGCAAGGTGTGCAACATGGAGGTAAGTCTGGAGCGGGGTTCATTCATGCATAATCTGGGAGCAATGCCAGTGGTGACCTTTGAGTATAGATTAATCACGTTGTCGTACCTGATGAACACTGCCAGTTGAAAATAAAACGACCGAGGTCATGCCACGCCAGGCTTGATCACGGGCTTAGGTTTCGGACCATTCTCCGAAAGCCAGCACACCAATGGAGGCCGGGTGAAGAAATTTACCGAACAACGAGGCAAATATCTAGCTGTCTTCAGCTGCGCGAACACTCCAGGGGGGAGGAGAGGACCGAGAGAGCCACTATGCAGAGAATGTAATAGCAAACACCTCCAGGAATGGAGGGGGAATACTTCAACAAAATTTCCTGGGCTCCCGGATCAACAGACATGGTAAAGAACTCGGGCGGTCCGCATTTCATAGGGTCCCCGGCTTTTGATTGGTTCGTGTACTTCACCGGAAACAATGCGCAGGAGGCGCTGATTATCCTTAGTTTGATTGGAGGCGACGGAAATAAAATTAGGCTTTGACCAGAACCGCCCGTATCTCATTACCGCTGCAGCCTATGGCATCTTCAAGCAGGATAGGCGTGGAAGAATAGCCATTTCCTAGCTAACGTGACTGGGCCAAAAACACGAGGACGGGAAGAATGAGAAATATCTCGTCGGATCAGATTGCCCACCAGTCCCAAAATCAGGTTGTACATCGAGTCCACGCATGGGCGAAAGGGGAACATGTCACACCGAACACTGATACAGTATGTTTCTCGGCCGTCCAATTGACTGTCGGTCAAGGCGTGGCGCCGGGACGTGAGGCCAGCCAAAAACGAGTCACGGAGTGTGACTGATGAATTTGAGATGAGCGATGTAGCCCCGTGAGTTTGGTGGATTTGGGATGAGCGACGTAGCCCTGTGAGTTTGATGAGTTTGAGACGAGCGACGTAACAATACAGGCCTAGACTACAAATACAATAGAGTGAGCCGCGAGGAACCCTGTATGTGTGTTTTTAAGGGTGGGGAGGAGGGAAATGAATTGGAATGGAATGATGAGAAGAGAGAATGATCTGACGTAGCGTGAATGAGCCACAACACGCGGGCGAAGGGAGGATCATGCACGGAGCGACCTTGGAAGAAGACAGCCTGCAAGAGAGTAGGGTGTCGGTAGATGTAACATTCGAAGGCGTTGGAGTGTCATCGCCCGATGGCCTGTATTTGTGATGGAGGAACTCTGGCGGCTGCGAGAGAGGTTGCTCCACCCGCGCGGATAGAACGACCAGGGAAGAATGAGTGAAGCTAAGCAAGAACCAACTCCGTCATGGAAGCAATCTATCAGCCTTAAGCCAAAGATATGGGAACAATGCGAAACGTAGGTCACGACTGGCTAGAGATGCCATGGTCACTTCGGAATGCTGAGGCTAAATCAGGTTTACACCATACTAGTTACAAGCGATCCGACCTACGGATGTGGCCGCGCGTAAATATATTTTGCGTGGGAATCCCTTCGGACGTGCAAATTGGATGTGGCCATTGGAAGGAGTAATCTACAGCAATAGTTTTTTGTATACTACGTTCGCGGTTGTAAGCTCCTCGTTTGAATCCGAAAAGAGAGCCAACGTGTTAGCTCGATGTCGAACACGGGAAAGAGCAGTCAGTGTACAGCTGTCCGTGTGCAAAAGGATCGATGCGCAAATCGAGCACGGGGCGGTCGAGAGTAAGTCGTAGGATATGAAAGATGGAGAGGGAACTGTTTTCGGGTGATGGTCCAGTCTGAACCAGGGGCCGAGAAGCTGAAGGAAACGCGGGGAATGCAGCGTGATTCGGATCATCCGGAAACTGAACTTCGATGAACCGGTGATGTACGGCGGCGACGCGCACGGGACCAGCCTGAGGTGTGAGAGGAAAGGAGGTGGTCAAGGGGTAGTCGGTTTCGCTCAGCGAGCATTGGTTCACGATTGACGGACGAGACGACGACAAAGAGGCTGCACGCCGGCTCACACCACCATAGGACGGCGGTCAGTTCGACTCGGTGAGCAAGGTGGCAAGTATCTGCGCAGTACGGCCTTCCGTTTAGCTCGGCGATCGATCGATCGATGAGAGGACGACGATGAGGCGGCCACACGGGCACGAAACTTGAGGCGGCGAGTCGGGCACGCCCAGGCACGGCGCACTCCCGCACGGAACGCAACTCGCGATCAATCGGGGTGGCACGGTGCTCGCTCAGATCTCAGACACAGCACGCACAGCTCGCTCCCAGACAGATCCATTCCCACGACACGGTCACGTGGGTCCACAACTGGTGCTTATAGCTTGCACCTGTTTGTGGCTACGGCGTTCTAACAGAGTCGGACTCTGAAGCTCTATGCCACCTTCAAGTGTACGACTCCATGCTAGAGCATGCATCGCGCATTTGAGATACAAGACGTCCTTTCTAGCATTTTGGATCACTTTTCCATACACAACTCAGATCGCACACTAAAAGACCTAGCTGCCCTGGCCAGAACATGTCGCACATTCAAAGAACCAGCGTTGGATCGAGTCTGGAGAACCTTGGAGGACTCGTCTCCACTGGCACGCTGTATTCCCGAAGCATCTTATCAATTATCCTCCGAGTCATGGAAGATAGTGGTAAAATCATTTCGTATATTCGTCACGTCTAGTTTAATGAATCCTTTTTTTTTTTCTTCTGCCATTAGTATTCGTTCAACAGACCGCTCACCCAGACCGAGTGGGATATCCTTCAAGGTTACACACGTCGCATCCGATGCATCTTCCGCTTCTATGTTGGGCTTGACTGGGAATCAGTCAAGATGTTCTTGGACCCCCCTACCACTGAGCCGCTATTCCCAAACCTTCGCTTCCTGCGCTGTACACATCCAGAGAAAGCCATGCCTTTGTTACGCTTCCCTCTCCCATCCCTGGTCCTTCTCCACATCTGCATCCCCCATACACCTTGCCTTTCGAATTTTCTCGAGTTATTTCCTACTATCTCCCCGGGTGTCCAAGTACTTTCCATCGTCGTGCCTCTCCATGACCGCCCGTTCATCGAGACTCCATCCAATTATATATCCCGCTGGCGGAACCTGTCCCGTCTGTCTTGTTCCAGAATCACGTTGGACGTGGACGATATTGTGTATCTGTCTCGCACCCCTGCGTTGACGGAGCTCAAATTTGCGCTCAATGCTCCATTTCCAGCATTCGACTCGCCCCTCGTCTTCTCTAAATTGCGCGAGTTCACATTGTGTTCCCGGTCGTTGGAACCGATTTCGAAGTTACTTCCCCAGACCCGACTCCCTGCCCTCACGAGTTTCGATGCAGACATCGACAATTGTCCTTCTAGGCAAGATCTCGCCTCCTTCTTGGCCAATATTCTGATATCTAATTCCGGTCACACCATCGAGAGCATGCGGTTGCACCAACCACGTCCTTATCCCGAAGAAGCTCTCCACTCAGGTATCTCGCTTGACTTTGATGACCTGCAGCCATGCATGGCGTTCAGCAATCTTCATTGCATGGAGATCAATATCGCATGCGACGTGGGCTTGACAGACAGCAAATTGCTCGCACTGGCGTCCGCATGGCCCAAGCTACAGCGTCTCATCATAAACTCGGATTGGGGCTGGAACATGAGAGGCGGTATCACCCTAGGTGGACTGGTAGAACTTCTTCGGACATGTCGGTTGCTCCGAGAGATCGCCCTCCGCCTCGACACGCGAGGTTATACCGAGGTTCCCCCAAACCATGCGTTGGCGAACCTAGGGTGGACGCTTCCACCCACGTTTTCGATCAACGTGCTTGACTCTGCTATCGAGGCAGAATCTGTGCAAGCCGTCACCGCTTTCCTCTGTGGTTTCGCAGGTTGCTTTGGGTCGTACTTTACCTTCCTTGCTTGGGTCCATGCATCAAGAATGGATCCCCAGCTCGTGGATCAATATACGCAACGTTGGGATGAGGTAAAACGTCGGGTCAACGAGGCTCTTGGTCGCCCCCCCGAATAAGATGACGATTGATGGTACCCTTGCTGTTCGCTATGATCGGGTTGGCAGCACCAACACAGCTTGTAGTTCCGAATGCAAAGCATTGTGGTCAGTGGTGGAAGCAAACGTTCGGGGCAACGTTGAGCGTAGTGAAAACGAAGAGGACATTGTCGACCATAGTAAGAGTATTGAGTAAAGCAAGATTACTAAATAAATAATGATTTACACAGACAGCTTAACAGAACTCGCGTTATCGTTCTGACAGTTCAAATTCTCGCCGACTGGCGGGTGCGAGGCTACTCTCCACGTTGCGTACTGTTGTTCACGTTCCGCAACAGAACCAAGGGCCACGTTTGCCTCTCGCTGATGTTCCTTCCCGGCCCATACAGTGGCGAATACAACCCCGAAAACGCAGATCATGGCGTTCACGAATATGATATCGTTCAAGAGGATCGGATTCGCGGTACCGATTCGGAAAGCCAATGCAAGTTGTACGATCGACATGACGGTTGGGATGATGAAGTTCGACAGTGCGAAGTTAGATAGGATCCGTACACGTTGTGCAAACGACGCTGTTAAGAGAAGGAAGACATAAGTTTGTGTTGATGACGAACAGCACGTAGAGATCAGTTACATTGACGGAAGGTGATAGCAGTGATGAGACTCTCTGACATGGTGCCGGTTCTCAAACTCCATATAGTCCAGAGGAACGCGACGGATGCATAGCTATAAGAAGAAAACATTCGGAATCATACAGCGTGATGGGGATAGTGTACAGACCTGTTATCCACCATTTGGGCGACCCACTCGATCTTCATGTATGGCAGTGTGATCCACGCAGAGTCAATCCTTTGAAAAGCGGTTGGACCGTGTGCCATAGCACTCAGGTGGTCAATATACATGATTACGTTGACCAAGCGAGCGACCTTGATTGTTATCGGAAGGGATGTGAGGAGTATAAACCGTGCAAGGCCGATACGACTCAAGGGGTGTACTGTGATAAGGCGAACCAGCAAGATCGCGTCCACAAGCATCCCTTGGAAGATACCAATAAATCCGATAGCCATCTGTAACTGAGCCATACCGATAGGCTTAGTTTCTAAGATTGGCGCTCGAAGTGGAAACCAACGCACCTGTGCAGGCCACATGTTCTGTGGCGAAAGTATCGCATGAATCTGTGTACTTACTGGTCAATCACAGTATATAATTGTGGGTCCAAAATGTAGCACTTACATTCATGAGGTCAGAAGCTACCGCTGCAGTAAAAGCTAAAGAGAGTGCAAGCACGTTAAGGATAAAAATGGGTTGACGGCGACTGCAAGGAGTGGAGTAATAAAATAATGCAGCTAGAAGAGGAATGAGGAGAATTAGGAATGTGTGCCCAATCATAAGCGTTTGTAGGCTAGGGCTGATAAGAGCCACAGAATTCATCCCGGGTGGAAGTGTGTTGATGTTACCGGACATGGTGAGGAAATGAGAAGAACGACGAGGTGTCGTCTATACACCAGCCCGGTTGGCTATAAAGTGAATGATAACGTCGGCTGCAGCGTGAGGAAGACGGTTCGGCAGCATACAGCGGTGCATCGGGCTGGACAATCAAACATTGCGACAACGAATGGGGAAATGTGGGAGACGTGAGTCGATTTCCCCTGGCATTCTTACCCGAGGTGCCAGACCTTCACCTGATGGCAGTGGTGAGGCTAATCGGAGGAAAAGGGGGTAAAAACCTCCGCGCAGAGATGGGAGGTTTATTTATTCGTGGCAGTCGTACAAAATTATCAGACGTAAATGAATCGTTCATGGCGGGGGACTCACATATCGTTGTATTGAAGGTCGCATTGATCATAGGTCCTAGGGCATGTAACACTTTTGCGAACCTGCGGCGCGTCGCACTTGCCCTTGTGACTATACGTAATGAAAGCATATAGGTAATTTTACAGCACCATAATAGGCATGGCCGAGGCTCCAAAACGGATGGCAGGTGTTTTAGTCTGTGGGCGTCATCGGTGATTTGGTTAGTTGTCAATAACTCCCTTCCAGAAGAGGCAATATTGAGCTACCTACCTGGAAGGGTTCAGCGATTGGAGAAACATGAGTTGTCTTGACGAGTCGCCACAGCGAGACATCGTGGAATGTGTGGACGACCAAATCCCCAAAATGGACCATGTCCGCCGCTTGGCTGCGTTGGTTGCCAGCCTGCAAGATGGGCCTGAGGGTCCCAACTATCAAAGCTTTCGACTATCAGGGTCAGAGCCATTCTTTATCACTGACAAGCCAGCGGTAGAAAGACG
>JBBPMA010001365.1:0-11395 GCA_038090075.1 Xanthoconium purpureum | reverse complement strand
TACTAGGATAAAATGGGATAACCTCGCTATTCGACGGTGTCTCGGATCTGATCTTGCTCCTATGAACTGGTGATGCGTGATCATATCATGGAGCATGTCGAAGATCCCCTGCCTCGATCTCATCGTGCAAATCTCTCCACGCTCCGCAGCGTGCTCACACCGCCGATAGAGCGTCACCTCACCCCCCGTGCAACGTCGAGATAAACACGATCTCGTCCCCGCTCTTGAGCTCGTACGTCCCCTCTCCTTCCAGCTCCCAATCCGTGTCGTTGATGAGGACAAGAATGCCCGGTCGACTGCGTGCGTGCGTGCGTGAGTCGCGTCGTGACAAAAGGAAACGAGGACGGGGAGGGGGACGGGGGGACGTACACGCTATCCCCCTCTACAAACAACTCGGGCCGCTCTCTGATGAGATGTCGACGCAGATGATGGATAAGATAGTGGACGTCCGTCGCTCGCTGTGTCGGTGCCGGTGTGGGCGTCCTGAGCGCGGACGCGTCAGCGAGGGCAGATGGCACGACGGCGGGTAGGGAGAGCGTATGGCTGCGCTGGTTCCCAAAGAGCAGCTCGAGACCGCCGCTAAACTCGATTTTGAGATCGATCGACATTGTGGTGGTGTTCAGAGTCGGGTGCTATGTAACTTACTACGAGTCACGGTCATTGTCCATACCCCCATTGACGGAGTGTTGTCCAGCGTGTGCTGAAGAAATTGCGTAGGGCATATGGTGTAGCTGGTTATCACATCCGCTTAGCATGGTGCTGAATGCGGGGGGTCTCCGGTTCGAGTCCGGATTTGTCCACAATTTTTTGCACCTCAGGAGGAGAGAATTTGGAGTTTTATCTTTTCCCTTTGCTGCCCACTACCCCTTCTTCGCAACACACAGCCACGACCGCAATCGCTACATCGTGCACATGCACAACGACTGGTGAAACGAGGGATTTTTAAGGTCACACGTTCAAGTTTCGCATGTGGGCAGTATCTGACTGCGGAGGTACTTGCATGTTCCCACGATTAACAACGTGACGCATCAAGTTCGGGAGTCTATTTTCAACGTTGATAATAGATCGTCTCCTATTGGTGATCGGACCAGAAGGCCGAAGGATTGTGTATTAGCCATAGACACGATGTGTACGTATACACGCACGCCGACAAGCCTGGCAGCAACGTTGTCCACCTGGATCATCGAGGAACGTGCGTCGAGATCCGAGGTGGAGAGAAAACGAAAAGACTCAGACAGAGAATTTCAAAAAAAAAAAAAAAAAAAGAGTGGACAAATCCGGACTCGAACCGGAGACCCCCCGCATTCAGCACCATGCTAAGCGGATGTGATAACCAGCTACACCATATGCCCGACACCAAGCGCCCGTGCTATGTCCCCTGTCAGTGTATTCGAAGCAAGACATGCCTTACGAGGGAGAACGAACGTTCAACCGAATAACGCTTGCAATTTCGATTCCGCCTCTTCCCATACCTGCGGTGCACTCTTCGAGTTATCCATGAAATCCCATCGTCTGAGGATCTCCTGCTTGATAGCCTCCATCCCCTCCCTCTCGTACGCACCGACGCCTCTGTCGTCCAGATCGTCCTCACATCGCTTCCCGTCGTAGTAACCAGGCGCCAGGAACGTGTACATCCATCCGGTCGATAACGAATAGCTAGCGACTGTACGAGCGAACGGAAAGCGGATGTCTTCGTAAATGCGGAGGGCGTCTTGAATGTGGGAGATGGATGTGAGAGGATGCGCGATGAGCCGGCCGAGTATAAACGCATCCTGGACATAGTTGAGTGATACCAAGCAAGTGATGGGATTATGAAGATGCAGACGCACATCGATGGCTTGCACTGCACCAGCACCAAAGTGAGGGGTCATGGCATGACACTAGGGGGATTTGTCGTCTTCCGTCGGCAAAACGCGTTTGTAACACCAACTGGATAAGCACGCACCGCGTCTCCGATAAGCGCAACGCTCTTTCGTACACAAAATGGGAGCGGTTCCACCACATGCAGGGCCCACTTGGATGGCTTTTCACAAAGCTGTATCGTCGCTTGAACCGTCGAGTTTGTTCGGCGTGGAGGCAACTCACTTTTACCATCGCCCTCGCGTCAGGTTCAAAATCCTTGTAGTATTCAACGACCTCGTCACAAGTCGCATCGGTTACCCAGCGTCCTTCATAGCGTGTCCCCGTCAAACTCGGATCACATACCATCGCCAAGACATTGATGAGAGTGCCTTTGGCAAGCGGATAAGTGACAAGATACTGCAGATCGCGGCTCAGTGCGTCTAAATATCGAGGAGACACAAATATGATTACCCTGCCCTTTCCGGCGTACTGTATGTAGCGTGGGTGAAAAGTTATGCACGGCATAATTAAATGCTCACTATTGTCAAGTCTTTTAACGAGGCATTGTCTGGAGTTTCCTTTGCCAACGCCTCCGCAGAGATGAGGGAGCGATATATGGACATCCCTGTGAAGGTCGCGTCGATGTGCTGTTTGAGATCTGTCTCATCCACGTTGTCTTTAGATGCTGCTTCAAACATCGTCTTCCGGACTGCTGAGCGAACTCCATCAGCTCCAATAAGCACATTACTAGTCGCCGTGGTTCCGTCCGCGAACTCGAGTCTGATAGGCGGCATCGAGTGAACCTCTTGCTCAGTTTCCACATAGTTGACAAGCCGCTTCTTGGAATGTACCGTGCATGAGACTGGAAGATGCCTCTCCAGGATAGCAACCATCTGCTGACGATGCATAGCGGAGGGACCATCTTCAAATTTGGGCATTCCATCAAGGCGAGTGCTAATAACGGAAAACGGGTAAACTTACGGGAATGAGCTCTATAATACCAAGGGTATCCACCCTCGCGTATATCCGATCGCCTGACCCTGGGACCTGATGTCGCAGTCAGATTGAACCCAACATCGAAATCGCTACTCACCGCGACTGCGTTCAGGATCGGAAGTAAAGATTTGTTTCAATTCGTCAAATAGCCCAAGATCGATCATGACGTCGTGCGTCTGCTTCCACACAGTAACTCCTACACCAGCAGTGTCGATAGAGTCATGTGCTTCATATAAATCGATGGGGATGGCGGGATTATATTTTCCGATCGTGATAGCAAGGACGAGACCTCCGATACCGGCGCCACTACAAGGCGCTTGAGTGACAGGTATCAAGGTGAAGATAAGCTCCCACCATATAGCCACACGGAACTTAGGCCCTGACTCAGAGGGAGATACTAGAGGACCTGCCATCAAATTTCAGTAGGCAGGGAAGGATCATAAGAGACGATATCTGACCTGCGGGATGACCCTCGCTTTATATCATCCGCAGCAAACTGGTGACCGAGATGACGCGGAGATTTTTCTCTCCGTTAGGATTAGGACTAACCACAGACAGATCTGACGTCAGCTGTCGGATATGAACGGTTGATAGGCCAGTTGAAGCCGGTGTCCGGCTAGTATAATATAGTCATCGGTGATGGTAGGATGCCGAAAATTTCCCTTATTACTCCGCGACTCGCCATTCGTGAGCATGATAGAGACTCTGCAGTCGACGTGTGAGCAATCTATATAATTTGAGAACATGTTCGAGAGCGATACAAGCACGATAGTGCGATTGCAACGTGATCATCAGTTCCGTATCAACTCACCATAACCGTCGGGGCAATCCGACTTCGGGATGAAAGGCATTCCGAAATCGACCTACCAGGGATGGTGTATGTGCTGTGAAGTCGCATCTGGCATGAAATTGGCTTCTTGTCTGGACGTCACTAAGTACATACGTTTCCATTGACTGTGTTGTGAGTAGACCTGACTTCGTGTTCAGATGAAACAGACCTCTTCTCACCGTTTGTAGGAAGAGGCGTTAACACGACCGCGAACCCTGAAGCGCTCGTCGATCTTTGGCATGGCTAGCAGTGTCAATCATTTAGATTAGCCCGTCCCCTCCGCCGATTTGGGAGTTCAAACAACAGAAGTCGATACAGAGTTCTTTGTTCATAATGGTTTTACAAACAAGGAACTCTGTATTTACTTCTGTTTGTATACCCCTAAGCTGTGCACCATAAGCGTCTCATCAATCTTGAGACAGAAAGCAGGAGGGAACGAATTCCTAGTCCGTTATCTGACCAGCCAATGCTTGCAATTTAAGCTCTGCGTCTTCCCATGTCCGCAGAGCACTGGGCAATTCGTCCAAACTACGCCATCGCCGCGAAACTTCCTCTCCCAAGACCTCCATTCCCTCCCTCTCGTACGAACCGATGCCATGCTCATCTAGATTAACTTCCTTAGGTTTTCTCGTCCCATCATAGTAACCGGGTGCCATGAACGCGTACATCCATCCGGTCGATAACGAAAGGTCAGCGACAGAGCGAGCCACCGGGAAGCGTACTTCTTCGTAAATGCGCATAACATCTGGGATACCTGAAACCGACGTAAGAGGGTGCGCAATGAGCCGGCCAAGTATAAACGCATCCTAGATCCGTGTAAGGGACAACGGAAGAGTGAGGAATTAATGGGACATACGTCGATCGCTTGGACCGCACCCGCACCAAAGTGAGGTGTCATGGCATGACACTAGGGCATCTTTTGATCAATGGATGCGCCTGTAACATTTAACGGAAGACGCACCGCATCTCCAATCAGTGCGACCCTCTTTCGTACACAAAATGGGAGTGGTTTCACGACATGAAGGGCCCACTTGGACGGTTTTTCGCAGAGCTGTATCGCGTACGGCTTGGATCGATCTAGTTTGTTTGGTGCGAAGGGAACTTACTTTTACCATCGTCCTCAAATCAGGTTCGAAATCGTCAAAGTGTTCGACTAGTTCGTCACGAGTCGCATCGGAAACCCAATGTCCTTCGTAGTACGTGTCCGTCAGACTTGGATCACATGTGTATGCCGCAAAGTTGATCACATTGCCCTTCGCGATTGGATAAGTGCCAAAGAACTGAGAATAATGGATGAGCGAATCTGGACAACAAGGAAAAAACAAAGATGTCTACCTTGCCCTTCCCGGCATACTGCATAGAAAGATGGGTGTAAGATCATACACCATGCAAGTGAATACTCACTCCTCTCAACTCTTTCAGCGCGATATTTCCTGGGTCTTCCTTTCTTAACGTCTCAGTAGAGACGAGGCCACGATATAAAGACATCCCTGTGAAAGTCGCATTGATGTACTGTTCGAGATCTGCATTATCAAGTCTGTCATCTTCGGATGCCACTGCTTCAAACATTGTCTTTCGAACCGCAGAGCGAATTCCATCGGCTCCAACGAGTACATCAGTCGTCGCCGTAGTTCCGTCCTCGAACTCGAGCTTAATAGGTGGCATCGAGTGCGCATCTTGTTCAGGTTCCACATAACTGACAATCCGCTTCCTGAAATGCACTTTGCATGAGGCCGGGGTGTGCCTTTCCAGGATTGCTACCATGTGCTGTCGATGCATAGCAGATCGTCCAGCTTTGGCCCCTTCATGAAAACAAGCTCTGATCACGTAACACGGGTTTGAACTTACCGCGATGGTTCAATTGGAACCAGTCATATCCGCCCTCGCGTATGTCCGATCGCCGAAAACTGGGCCCTGATGGGATGGTCAGACCGAAGTCAAGATACAAGGGGAACGTCGCTGACCTCGGGTGCTTTCTGGACTGTGGGTAAAAATTTCCTTGAAGTCGTCCAACAGCCCAAGATCGATCAAAACATCATATGTCTGCTTCCATACGGTGATTCCCACACCAAGTGTGTCAATGGAGTTGTGCGCTTCGTATATATCGATCGGTATAGAAGGGTCGTATTTCCCGATTGTAATAGCGAGTACGAGGCCGCCGATACCGGCACCGCTAGGGGGTTGTTTGAGTGACAGGCTTGGGGAGAACATAGCTGCCCACCAGATGGCAACACGGAGCTTAGTGCTGGACGCAGACTGGGGCAGCTGGAGTGACATCGGTGTTTCAGTGGAGAGGAGATCGTGGTTCTAGACAGTGCCACTTTGCTGTGCGGAAAGACTCTTGGTTGCTAACACCACAGACATGAGCAAGTACTGCTCTGTTGCCATGACAATGGACCATATGTTCCCAATATGTTCCAGATACATATTCATCTGTGTCTGAGGTGTAAATTTGCATCGTCTGTGAGCGCATGAGCCAGGCCCACTAGGTAGATGATTATCCACATGACATGACTCTGATAGGCGCTGTAAGAATGTTGAATCACTGAGCATGATGCAGCCTGATCAAAAACGGATACCTGCCTTGGAAGCGAACTTGACAGATCAAAGACTCTCGCATGGACGAACATCTGGTGTTTGCACTTGTTGTCAAGTATCTATGCCCATGCAACCGTCTATCGATGGCTACCTCACAGACGACTGGCCATTGGACTATGAACCAACGCTTGTAATTTCAATTCTGCCTCTTTCCAAACCTGCGGAGCGCTCCTCGCTTCATCCAAAACATTCCATCGCTTGTCAACTTCCCGCTTGATGGCCCCCATGCCCTCCCTCTCGTACGAACCGACGCCATGCTCATCCAGATCATTCCCAATTCTCCGCCCATCGTAGTAACCGGGTGCCATGAATACGTACATCCAACCAGTTGACAACGAATAACTGGCAACGGTACGGGCGAATGGAAAGCGTATCTCTTCATAGATGCGGAGAACATCGTGGACGCGAGAGAGCGAGGTAAGAGGATGCGCGATGAGTCGGCCAAGTATGAACGCGTCCTAGACGTGTGTGAGGGGCAACAGAAGAGCAGTGGAATTATGGGGGACTTACGTCGATTGCTTGGCCCGCACCGGCGGCGAAATGAGTTGTCATGGCATGACACTGGGTGATTTGAATCAACGGGATCTGTAATATCGCCTGAGAAAGACGCACCGCATCTCCGATAAGTGCGACCCTGCTCCGCACGCAAAATGGGAGCGGTTTCACGACGTGCAAGGCCCATTTGGACGGCTTTTCGCAGAGCTGTATCGGGTTGTGGGTGCCTTGGGGCGATCCAGTTGCTCGGTGTGGGGAAAACTCACCTTCATCACCGTCCTCACATCAGGTTCGAAGCTGTCCATGTGTGCAACTAGCTCGTCGCGAGTCGCAGCAGACACCCAATGTCCTTCGTAGTGTGTGCCCGCCAAACTCGGATCGGATACCATTGCCACAACGTTGATGGTAGTGCCATTGACAATCGGATAGGTGACAACGTACTGAAACGGTGGATAAGCGGATCTGAATACCAGAAAAAAAACAACATAGTTACCCTGCCCTTTCCAACATACTGTGTAGCAGAATGAGCGTAAGGCAATGCACCGTACCATGATGCAGCAAATAAATACGCACTACTGTCATGTCTTTTAATGCGATATTCTCCGGACTTTCCTTTCTCAACGTCTCCGCAGGGACAAGTGCACGATATATAGAAATCCCTGTGAAAGTTGCATCCACGTATTGCTTAAGATCGGTTTTGTCATTCTTATTGTCTCTGGATGCCGCCTCAAACATGGTCTTCCGAACTGCCGAGCGAACTCCATCGGCTCCGATGAGCACATCCGTTGTCGCGATAGTTCCATCTGCGAACTCAAGTTTGATGGATGATGTTGACTGTGTACTTTGTTCGGGTTCAACATAGCTGATGAGTCGTTTATTGGAATGTACTGTGCATGAGGCCGGGAGCTGCTTTTCCAGGATAGCTATCATTTGCTGACGATGCATAGAGGAAGGTCCGTCTAGGGCTTAGCTCTTTCGTCAAACGGATGCTAATAATGCAGAACAGGTAAACTTACGGCGATGGGGTCTTCGAAACCAGGTATATCCGCCCTCACGTATGTCTGCCCGCCTTATGTGGGGGCCTGGTGCGGTAATTAGACTGAAATCAACACAATGGATTATTACTCACTCTGTGCGCTTTCAGGATTATGGGTGAAAATTCCTTTGAAATCGTCGAACAACCCAAGGTCAATCATAACATCGTGAGCCTGTTTCCATACAGTGATTCCTACTCCAGCAGTGTAGATAGAGTCGTGCGCTTCGTATAGATCAATGGGTATAGTAGGGTCATATTTTCCGATTGTAATGGCAAGAACGAGGCCGCCAACACCAGCACCGCTGCGGGGTCATTTGAGTGACAGGCTTGAAGGAGCACATGACTGCTCACCAGATAGCAACACGAAACTTTGGCCGCAGCGACTCAGAGAGAGATAGCGGAACTGACATTGTGATTCAGTAGCGTCAAAATGGTAGTGTGGGGGAATCAGGAAGTCATCTGACCTGCAGAAAGGTATGAAGTCGCTTTTATATCGTCCGTGAGTCGGACACACTTGGTCATTCATCACTAGTGATCCGAAGTAGTTTACGTGTTCCTGCACTTCTTGGTGCGATGCTCGTGGTGAGTTCGACGATGCGCTGGATGTGGACATGAAACACTCTTGCGAGGCGATAAGTAGTGATTAGTGCCGACTCGTATGGACTGCTAGAGTGGTTCAAAGATGAGGATATATGTTTAGGTCTGTGGTGCATGCGCAATTCCCATGAGCAGCCAAGTGTATCAGCACAACGATACATGTTCCACTTGTGCCTTGCTGTTCTTCGCCGTCTCTTGTAATGCACGATGGCAGCAGCGACTCTAGAACACGAACGCGCCGGAAAAGCTTGGTATATATGAGCCTCGCGAAAAACCGGAACAAGACTATGTCAAGGGTGCAAGTAGAACAAAGGTGTGTTTCGGACTTGTCAACGGGAGCCGAACTACTTCGGAGAAACATCCGAAAAAGGATATCATGGACGATGATCGGCGCTGACTCCAACCACCAACATGAAGTACTTTTCCACCCGCGGACACCTAGGTGAGCGCTCCTTCGAGGACGTAAGTCATACCGTATGCTACCTCCATGCCGATCTCACCATCCGGGGTAGGTTGTCCTTGCCGGCCTCGCACCCGACGGCGGGCTCTACATTCCCAAAGACATCCCAACTCTCCCCGAAAATTGGCGATCTGAATGGGCTGGTCTTTCCTATCAACAGCTCGCCATCAAAATCCTCTCGCTTTTCATCTCCCCCGATGAGCTTCCTCCAGCCGATCTCGCCTCGCTCGTCAACAAAACATACACTGTTGGCCCGTCCGCGTTTCGCGATCCGTCCATCACACCCCTTGTTCAACTCGATCCCAAAACACACATACTCGAACTGTTCCACGGGCCCACCTATGCATTCAAGGACCTTGCGCTCCAGCTCGTTGGGAATCTCTTTGAATACTTCCTCAATAGACGCAATTCCCGCAAACCCGCCGGAGAGCCACCAGAGGAGCTTACTATTGTCGGTGCCACCAGCGGTGATACTGGCAGTGCTGCCATCTACGGCCTTCGCAACAAAGCCAACATATCCGTTTTCATTCTCTTCCCTCATGGCCGAGTATCACCGATACAGGAAGCTCAAATGACGACCGTTCTTGACGAAAACGTTCACAACTTATCCCTCAGCGGAACATTTGACAACTGTCAGGCAAGTGCAGCTTTCATTGTTCTATACTGCGAGGTAACCCTCTACAGGATATCCTCAAGTCTCTCCTAGCGGACAAAGAGTTTAACCAAAAACATCATCTAGGAGCAGTGAATTCCATCAACTGGGCCCGTATTCTGGTGCAGATTGTCTACTACTTCTCTGCCTACTTTCAGCTCCTCAGCAACCCCAACGTCGAAATCGACCGCTCTGAGGTCCAGTTTGTCGTGCCCACTGGCAACTTTGGCGACATCCTCGCAGGGTACTACGCCAAACGTATGGGCCTGCCTATGGGTAAACTTGGCGTTGCCACAAATTCAAACGACATTCTTGCCCGATTCTGGAAGAGTGGATCATACCAGAAGATTGATCCCGCTGCCGGCCCTGTCGCGGGCGGTGTCCACGCAACTTTCAGTCCCGCCATGGATATTGTCGTGTCAAGCAACTTTGAACGATTACTCTGGTACCTTGGCTATGAAAACGCGGCACAGAACGACGACAAGCCGAAGCGTGCAATCGCATGTGACCAAGTACGCGACTGGATGACTGCGCTAAAAAACGGAGGGACCGTCGATCTGTCAGCGGTGCTTGAGAGTGCACGGAGAGACTTTGTCGCAGACAAGGCAGACGATGAACAGGTGGGGTTCAATGTAGACTTGGTGACGCACCAGTTGATTCGTTGGTCACAGACGATCGCCACCATCCGAAAATACTACGAGACAAAGTCATACCTTGCCGACCCGCACACCGCGGTGGGACTGCATGCTGCTGAGGTGTTTGCGAAGTTCAAGTACGTTTCCCGACTTGTTCGTTGAACGTTCACTAGACTCAGTGTATATCTTATAGCTCCGCGACGACTGTTCAAGTCATTCTTTCCACAGCCCACCCTGCCAAGTTTGCCGAGGCTGTGCGGAAAGCCCATGCCTCGTTTGGTCCCGAAACAGTGTTTGGTGACCTGTTATCCCGTGAACGTCGCGTACGAGCTATAGTAGGCACAGAAGATGAACTCATTGGGCTCGTCAGGAATGCGATAGACAGGGTTGCGAGTGGACAACACTTATGATAGAGCGAATGAAGCTGCAAAGAGGTATCACGCTGCATATCTTAGATACTCGGATTGGATGGGTTGTAACTACAATGAAAACTGAAAGCGCTAAATCGGCAAGGGTGTCGGACATCGTGGCCCCCGATCGAAGCGTTATATCGCGCTATACATTAATGCCATTACTACACTACTAGCATGTGCCTGCAAGTTGAACAATGGGTCGGATTTCCGTGCGTTTGACTCTGGATTATTGTTTATACGGGCCAAGGTAAGACAATGTAGTCAGACTCGGACAAGCATTTTTATGGACTTGCTGTACATGTGGGTCCAGCCGAGCCGGACATGCACGTGTGCACCATCGCGGGCCGCAGGCAATGTTACTCCGCCTCTTGCAAGCTGCAACTGCCTCGACACACGTACTAGTATCATGGGGCCAACCGGATTCAATAAAGATGGCTTGCTCAGCGACTACAGAGATAGACAGAGACTCGGAAGTGTATAAGGGGCCCGGAAAGGTCACGAGGTTCTGACGGTAACTATGCTGGACACCTGTGTCTCTTTCTCCTTTCGTACGAAACTGTCCCAAGAAATGACAATTCCCGCTGAATAAACCCGTTATTTAGAGAAGTCTTCTCCGCAATGGTAAGTATGGCTGCTGTCTGGCGTACCCCGATGGCTCCCTTAACACCTCCCCAAGCTCCACCCACCTGGAGACATACCGTCCAAGATGTCGACGAGCTTATCACGGAAGCACTAGAAAAGAAGAAGAAGGTCAACGACAATATTGTCAGCTTGACCGAGGACAAGCTCGATTTCGACAACGTGAGTACTCGTTGATCCTTTCCCCGCACCGATAGCCAACC
>JBBPMA010001364.1:0-11401 GCA_038090075.1 Xanthoconium purpureum | reverse complement strand
CAAAACAATACGCCCCTGCTATCCTGCGTGTTGACTCGTACTTATGTCATTGGATTTTACCCCAGGTAAGTACTCTAGTCATAACTGCCTTATTAATTTTTAAATATCCAACAGAAACAAACCCCTTTGTTGACCTAGGCTCAAGGCTCTCCAGCATTATCATGTCACCAGATCCTGGCAGCATATTGCAAAACATACACTACCATAAGCCCATGTTGTAGGATTTACTGTAGTGAATTTAAGGTACTAGCTTGCAATATTTATTTTATTTTGCAAGACCTTGTCAGCACATTTTTGAAATTATATAAGCTATCTAAGGCATTACTTTGCAATATTTATACCATCATTTGCAAGATCTTGTCAGCATATTTTTGAGATTATGTAATTCATTCATTAAATAAATCACAGCCACTTTTTAATTATATAATTGAATTATTTTTGTTTATCAGGTATAATATGATTCAGAGGCAATTACATAATTACTTGGAAATGGTGACATCATCAAAATTAATGACTATAAACAACCACTACTTTTATAACATATTCTTATTTGGAATCTCCTTTGATAATCTAAGGGTTAAAGAGCTGTCAATCTGCACAAGATGAAAATGATGTTACAAAAAAGCATAGTGTACTTATCTGAAAAGACAAACCCAATGTGTGGTTAAAAGGCATGATTTTATCTAGAGTCAATAAACCATTGGCAGGAATGACTAGGAAAGTTCTGAAAGGAGTGATCATTAGCCTGAAAAGATTCCATCAAGGGGAAAATAATTCCAGCCCTGAATATATGTTGTGCTATTATCAATGGTATTCAAGATGGTGAGTGATTATTGTGTGATTATGAGCATCAGAGTGACTCTGCAATGCTTTGAAATATTTGGATTTTTGAGCTCAATTTAGATCCAGATGCTCCAATGGTGCAGCTTCTGGTGTCAAATCACACATGTTGAACCCTAAGTATAGTGTAAAAAGCAGGAGATGTAGAACAACAGATGTTCTCCTGATTACATTCAGACAGGATAATATATGTACAGTATGATGCTGCTTGATTAGACCCACCCACTCCCCACTTATGCCTTACATATCCACCCACCATGAATTAATGGATGATCTGAATCTCACTGCTTTTCATGTAATACATGCAAGAGACTAAAACCATGACATGTAGCTCCAAGCCAATAAGAAGAGTGATTCCAATGAATCCAATCCTAATGACCACAACTCAAATGATGATATACTTGAGCTGATTATTATTTTCCCTTTCTCTCCAATCCTTTCTTTTATTTTCCTGGATATTCTTGACTCTAAAAGTGAATCAGGCAGTCAGGACTCAAACAACATGGCCACAGACAAACCTTACCACCATCTCCTTGATGGAATTGCAGCACTGATCAATGAGGTAAAGAATGCATGGTTTTAAAACTGTTTGCTACTGTTACATGCTCCACAGCTTCATCTTCTGGAACATTTTGCCATGTTCTGGCATCATCTTTTTTGCAAGAAGTTGCATGTTGACCTAGCAATCTTCAACTATATTGTTGACAAGATTCATAAACATGACATATTTTATTCCAGATCAAATAATTTATAGCTGCCTGTCTCAATTTAGCTCGCAATCTTTTTAAACCATACAGGGCACTATGAAAATGCCATCTCCTCAGAAGATGTCACATAGTGGGCAGGAGTTAGCATGGGCTCAATGATCAACTGCATACACTGCATTATGATAGCTCTTCTCAGTTATCATAACAAATATATTGGGATCCCACCACTTGACTCCAAGGAGATGGAGCTTTCATGCAAGTTTGTCAAGAAGAAAACATGTTCTGGTTGGCAGAATGGCATTTTTGCTGCTGATGGCTCTGCCATTCCATTGTTCCAGAAGCCAGAATATTTTGATGAAACATTCTATGATAGAAAGTCAATATATTCAATGAATCTTCAAGTATGCACCATGGATTACTATTGTCATTACATGCTAATTCAGTTGGCAGGCCATGTTATGATTTAGTTTCTTTGCATTACTTCTTTTCTTATTTCTATCACCCAATGACCTTTCTTCTCTTTTACTCCTGGGTATTAGAGGTTGACCTTTACTTACTCACACTTGGTCCATTCTCCTTTTCCTTTATTTCACTTATATGATTTACCACTCACAGACTGCACTCCTCCTTTATTTATTTCTTTTGTAGTAGATACATTTTCCTAACCTCCCCTAAAGGTGTTACATAACCTCATAGTACTGAATACCTGCACAGCATGTATTTTTCCTCATTCTTGTTCTACACAATAACAGTGTTGTAACTTGTGTCCACAACTGTCTATTGTGTCCCAGTCCTTGTCCAGCCTTTGTTAAAGATCTCTACTTGAAACTTCCCTGAGGATGTAGTGTCTCTTTATGAGTATCTCCCTCAGAGTAAGTATCTTTGATATAGAGGTGCAAGTCCAACAACTTACATAACAAAAGAATAAGAATTCTCTCTAGTTCCTCCTATTCAGGAGTAGGACCATCTCAGCCCACCCAAGATTTTCTCCCAATATTCCAGAAAGATTTTTCAAGCTTCTGAAGACCCAGAATAAACCAGAACACTCCAGAACATCCAGAATCCCTTGGACCTTGCAATCATTTCCCAGAGATATCCCTCTGCTAAACCTAGTTGCTCACTAAAGCTACCCACACTCCCATCTCCTGGAAAAAGAATAGCAAACAATACCTTCTATGTTGGCTAGATTTTGATACAGACTGAAAAATCACTGGCTAACTAAGCAAGCAAAAAGCTTGGCTAAAACCACCAGCTCTATTCAGATCACTCAAACCACCAAAGTGGAAGAATCTACCATCACAATGTGGTGCAAGGATTTTACAAATGTATTCTTTGAGAAAATGCATGACCAACTCCATTCTCATCATTTCTATGAGCACACCATCAAACTCCACCCAGATTTTACCCTAAAAATCACCAAGGTCTGTCTATTTACTTAATTCTGCAAAGATGAAAACCTCCAAGGACTTTGTAAAAGAACATTTTAAAACTGGACACATCATACTCTTCAAATCACATCAAGCCTTCCCATTCTTTTTTGTACCAAAAAAAGATAAAACTTTACATCCTTGCCAGGATTATAGATACCTAAATTTCCATACCATCTGAAATGCCTATCTGCTCCCCCTCATTCCAGAACTAATTAACAGCATAAAAAATCCACTCTATTCACAAAGTTTGACATACAATGGAAATACAATAACATCCACATCAAAAAGGAAGATCAATGGAAAGCAGCATTCATCACCCCACTATGCCTTTTCAGATCCACAATCATGTTCTTTGGTTTTTGTAATGCTCCACCCATATTGCAGGTCTTTATAAATCACATCTTTACTAACATGCTAAAAGAGAACTAGCTCAAGATCTACATGAATGTTGTAGGCATCCATACCAAAAACAATATTGCCCTCACACTATGAATATACTCAAGTTGTCAAGTACTTCAACATCCAAGAAAACATGGTCTATTCATCAAACTCACTAGATGTACCTTCAATACCCCCTAAATGGATTTTTTGGGCATGATTATTGGACAAGGAAGAATAAAGATGGATGAAAAGAAACTTAAGGCCATAAAGAAATGAAATTCCTGCATCTTAGTCAAAGAAGAGAATTCTTTCATAGATTTTGCCAATTTCTATTGGAAATTCATTCCGGACTTCTCCAACATTGTCACCCCTCTCAACCCACTCACTTGAGAAGGAAAATCATGGCATTGGACACCTCTATAGCAAAGAGCTTTTGAAAAATTCAAGAAGATCTCCTTCTCTGCCCCAGTTATTTAGATTCCTGACCTTTCTTGACCTTTCTCCATCATGACCAATATCTTCCTATTGGCTGCAGGAGCAATACTCCTGCAAGCCAATAAAAACTCTAATCTTCATTCCTATGCATACTATTTCCATATGCTCACTTCTGCCTAACAAAACTACAATATCTATAATCAGGAACTTTTAGCAGTCATACTTGTACCAGAAAAATGGCACCAGTATCTCCAAGGAACTGTTCATCCTATTGTTATCATCATAGATCATAAGAACCTCTTCTACAACAAGGACCTGTGCTGTTATATGAGTTGTTGAATCTGCATCCAGGGTCTAGGATTACTTACTCTGAGAAAGGTACTTACAAAGAGACACAACATTCTCAGTTAAGTCTTGAACACGATCTCAAAGGTTGCTAGGTCAAGAAACAAGACAAATGGTATTGAATACACATAAAATACTATAATTGAATAGAACAAAAGTAAGAAACAGAATATATGCTGTGGTGATATAAGTACTATGTTATGAAAGCCTATGGAATGAAGTAGAACATGATGAGTCACGAGGAAAAACATGACTAATGTAAGAAGATTAGTTAGAGAAGAGAGCAATTCAAGAGGTACAAGATGAGATGAGATGAAAGGAATCAAGGAAAAGAGAAGAATGAGCAAGCATAGGATCCAAGGGCAAGGTGATAGTTGTCACTAAGATGCAAAGGAATAGTAAGGATAACAGATCATAGTAAAGAGAAAAAAGGTACGATGAAGAAATTGAATGATAACATGCACAAATTATTTTATTGACAAGCAAGATGGTTTTTATTTCTTTAGGACTCTGACATACACTGGTAAGTCATTCCTGGAACCAAAATGAGTCCAATAGATGCACTTTCCAAATGCAACCATGTTGATATCATTCAAAACAATACAAAAACATCCATATGTTTTAAATCTGTTATCATTAATGTTCTTGACCTTGCATTTGTGCACCATGTCCAATCCTCATTCCATTCCAACCCTTTTATATCCCAACCCATCAAAAACCTCCAAAAAACCTCCACTCTTTTTCTGCACTTCTTCCTGTCCAATTGACCCATGGATAACAGTTCTTTCTATTTCAAAGAATAAATGTACATTTCTTCAAAGGAACAACAAATGCATCAAGATATCATTCTGAACATTGCTTGGAGGCCTAACCATCATGTAGCCCTACACATTCACAAATTCCTGCTAAAGTATTTGATGCACAGCTGGTGAATGTTTTCCTTCAAGCAGATTATTCAAAAGACTAAATGAACCATAAAATGGGTGAGTAATCATGAGTTCTGAGATTCAGAAAAACTCACCCAATCAAAAGGGAAACTAAAGGAACCCATGCTGCTAAATTTCTGTGTGGATACAAAGGTAAAAGCCATCCTCCAACATTCAGAGGCTATAACAATTATAAAGCATGCAGGCAATATCCTGCAAAAATGCAAGGAAACACAAGGCAAATACTTCTTTTGATGCAAACATTAGCCTCCTCCATAGAGTGAAAAGCAATGGACCAAGCTTGGACACCAATTTTTGCCAGTGAAAAAATCATAATATCTAGGGAATTGGAGAATGTTTTGATGCATCTAGAAGTTGTTTGTTGGAAGACTGGAATGAGAGCATATAAGTGTTGTTGTTTATCTGACATATAGTTTGCAACTTACAAGACATTATGAATGAACTGCTACATATTTTTCAAGAATGAAGGCAATCTTTGCCCAGAAAGGATTGACATGCTCTTTGGTATCATATTAGCAAGTGAAAGGAAGGAACACTTCATAGTAGTACATGAGAACTTACCAACAATAGAAGGTACAGTGGATTCCTTTCATCTGTACACTGATTTTGGAGCAGAGCTATGGAGAATTATGCAAACAACCTGTGTATTATCCTTTTTCTGAAGGGGGGAGACTTTATTATGTAATAAGTATGCTGTGGGTCAACAGAATACATGTGAGTAGATCTCTAGATTGGATAAGCAACTGTGCAATCACTGCTCAATCAAACTCACCAGCTCAGCAGGCTTTCAATGGAGTTATCAAGAAAGAATACTTAGTGTTTTAAAGTCCAGTCTGGTCCAGTTTTTTGCCCCTTTCCAGCACAACTGGACCACAAGTGGTCCTAAAAATATGCTAGAACCCTGCAATTGGCAACTGGACTTATTCAGACTGGTTTGGAACAGTCTTTGAATAATTACAACCAGTCCAAGACCAGTGTGCAACTCAGTTGTGTGTGAAAGCCTCACTTAGATATGGTGTAACTAAATATAGTACATACTCCTGGCTTTCTATTGGTTAAAAAATTACCTAATTTGGTTTAGGGGATGCTGAGATATAACCATTTCCGGGTCACATGTCATTTTAACATGGTTTGGAGACTATTTACTTGTAATGAGCCAAAATAAATTCTATAAATTATGGAGAAATTATGGGAAATGGGGGGAAATGGTGCCTACTAGGGGGCATAGGTTCTAAAACATCTGGTTGTGGTCTGGACCAGTTGTGACCAATCTTTGACAGTCTTTGAGTTTTTTTCAATTTAAAAAGAGCAGACCATTTATTTTTTGAATCCAGGGCAATCAGACCAATTTAGCAACTGGACTGGTTTCCAGTCTTCACATCAGTTGCCAACTGGACTTTTAAACACTAAGAATACTAGGGTACTATTCAATTATGGATGTTGTTCTGTGTGCAATGCTAAAGCAATTTGTATAGTGGTAATCTATGATACATCTAGACCACTCATTCCACCCCTAAAATAAAGTGGCATTTTTTAAGTAATTAAGAAAAAAGTCAAGAAACTATTCATATGAAGTGGTTAAGAATGAAATAAAAACACAATAGAATATTTGATAGTACATAGGTTCAACCACTAGTAGACAATGGAAAAGGGTATTGATCATGGAGTGTCTGATGTCTTTGCTACAAGAAAAAAATTGTGCATAGATACCTGATGGCAAGGTTCATAAAGATACAAATAACTGCAAAAAGGCTTATTTGAGTCATAAAGCTGACTATCCATGAGTTTTGGGTTATGGAGATAGGAAGAATGATTTTCTAGCAGTAGTATTAATATTAAAGAGGAAGATGAAGGAATGCTTACTTGAGTATGCTAACCCCACACTTTCATGTTGCTATGGCCATCTAAAGAACTTCTGGTTACAATGGTGCATTTGTTTATGCCTTCATGTGCCTGCATGAAATAAAACAAGGAACAAATACAATAGGAAAAGAAAAATACAGTTATGGCCATGGTCAAATTACCAACTAAAGCAGAATGTTAGCAAGATCATGCCTGCAATCTCAAAGAACAATTACTACTCTCATAATCCAGATTCTCTTAAAAGGCACTGGTCTAATAATCAAAGATGCATGCAAAGCCATTGTCACTACCCACTATAACCTGGCTAGATTCCATAGCAACAGAAACTTGCAATGGTACATTTATGAGGATGATATGGTTGTAACTTTAAGCATAATGCATAGGAAAGAGTGAATATTAATTGACACCATTCTGCATGTTAGTGATAAGAAGTTGTTGTCCATTCAAACATATGCTTTCATTGCACATGATGGTAAGATCAAATTAAATCAATGCAATAGCCACATACATGTGACTATTTGCTTTTTTTGGCCATTTGAGTTTCCATGTATCGTTTCCATGTATCAATTGTGAAGCAAATCTATGTTATGTGAGGACAATGCATGAAAGAAAAGGATGCCATGCACACAAAACTACTCTCCAGATAAAAAACCAGCAAGCTTGAATTGTTATCACAAAAATGGACCAAGTAGGCCATGTAGAATTGCTTCTCAAATTGATAGGGAACAAAAAAAGAATGTCTGGAATAGCATGGTAAACAGATCTGTAATCAATAATCATGAATAGAACTCACTGGATTTGAGGTTTACATTCCATAACTTGACTTCACCATTGCCAACACTAGCCAAATAACAATGGACAGAATTTCACATGAAACCTTTGATAGCACATTCATATGCAAGGATTATCAAACAGAAGGTAAAAAGTAAAGCCTTTTTATGGTACTCATACCAGTGAACATTTTTATCAGATGTCCAAAATATAAATATATCTTCCCTAACAGAAAGCTTGATCCAAGCAAGGCAAGACATAAAGCCAGCTAAAGGGACACAAAACTTTTGAATCATTTCCTTTAAAGCAAGACTCCAAATAACAATGCAAGTACCATTGTCTAAACAAACAAATGGGTTACAGACAAGACAGAGAATGTGAAGACAATCTTCACTGAGAAGTAGTGTTCCATCAGGGCTTATTGTCAAAGCATTCACCATTTTAATATGTTATTAATGGGCAAGAACATTGATAAAAAGATATGTTGGAATGATGGCCCAATGTTTGGATATAAATAGTGGGATGGTCTATCAAGCTGATGACAGGATCCACTGACAATACATGAGCACCAACAATATACTTATGGGATAAAATACTTAGCTTGGGTACAACAATAGGGCAAGGGGCTAGCTATTGTGTGTTTACTCTTTGTTGATATTACAAGGCCATAGCCATGAGTGGGATAGATATTAACTTGACTTGTTGTGATGGGGATTACTATCCAATAGTTGAATTACTATTACAACACTTCTAATTATACTAGGTACATTGTACAAGCATAATGTGAGGGGGTAATGGATAATATTTCTTAAGATTCATAGTGGCAAGGATGGAAAAGAAGAAGAAGATGCATGAGAATTTCCTAGTCATAAGTAGGGATTGGTGATTTCAATCTGCCACAAATGCAGACTTTGAAATCACCAATCCCTACTTATAATCAGGAAATTCATACACTCTCTTTTCTCCTTTTCCATCTTTACCACACTAACCTTAGAAATATTACACACTACCCCCCTACATTAGACATAGACTTCAATTGGGTCACAATACACCATGTAATTGTAGTGTAGTAATCCCCTCAACATATCTCAGAACAATAAGCCCTTGCTATCCTGCTTATTAACTGGTACTTGTGTCATTTGATTTTATCCCAGGTATGTACTCTAGTCATGACTGCCTAATTGATCCTTAACTGTCCAACGGAAACAAACTCCTGTGTCAAGCCAGGCTTGAAGCTTTCCAGTATTACTATGCTACTTCTTGACTGGTCTCATTTAATTCAATCTTGTTCTCAAGGTAAGTTATTATTGTCAACACCTTGTTAATTAAATCAATAACCAAATCATAGATCCATTTATCTGCTGCTATGCTATTTGCTAATTAGTTTTCACTTGTCCAGATCATGCCCTAGGTGATGCCCTGGTCCTCTTATTGTTGTTGACTTTATATACCTAAACTAACAGAATTATGAATCTATCATTCATTGCTATCCCTTTACTTAACCAATGCCCTGCAAGTCCTGACCCATTCATTACTATGCCTCTGCCCCTTTGTTAATCACAATCAATTACTATTGTGACTGAGCACTTTCTGGTAACTATAAAGCCAGGCCAGCAACAAGTAATTCTTGTTATATTTGCTGCAATAATAAAGCTTATCAAGTTATGACTTGACTCTTTTTCCACCCATTATCTACCCTACTATTGTTACCCTTGCAGCTTTAATTTGGAGGTAACATTCCTTATTTGTTACCAAGGGTCTAAATATGTTGACTATCTATACAATTATTAGTAGTGTTCACTTCTATTTCCAGATGGCTGTGATATGGTGTTGATTTTGCATTGGAAAGTGTGAAATGCAGGTGTGACCTAGTTGGAGTTTTAATACCATGCCTCCCTACAGACAATGCCCTTGTTGATCTACACACCTCTCTGCTCTTGCTCAATCCTTTGCAATAACCAGCACCAGCTCAAAAATGCTGCCACAAAGGAACAGGGCATTGTCCAAGTCTACAAATAAAGCCCAATCTACTCCAAACCTCCTGGCTAGGACCACACACAGCAAGGGCAAAGGTAAAGCCCAGGAGGTGACCAGACCACCTGCTGTGGCCTTCAAATCTTTAACTTCAAAACTTCTGAATATTACCTGGAGTGAAACTCATGTTCAAGAGCTGATTTCTTGGTTAGTAACTTGCCTGGCTGACAGGGATATTCTGCACCACAATCACAACCAATCTGGGCCTGCTTCTTCCCTTACTCCTGACCAGTGGCCTTCTGGAAAACAAAAAAAGGACATCCATGCAGCAATTGCCAAACACATCTTCAATGGCAAAGACTTCAAATACTCAAATGACCTGGACAGGTATACAACATTCATATGTAACTGGTTGACTGTGTACATCCATACTCTTCGAGCATTTGTATTTCTCATCCTAACTTCTCATTCAATCTAGCCTCAAATGCAAGTATCAAAAGTGGCATGGCCAGCTCAAACAAACAGCAGCAGGCATTTATTCTGATGATTCCAGCCCAAATCTGATAAGTATGTATATTAATTCTTTGTAATATCTTATTTGTGATCTCATCTATTCAATAGGCCAGATCCATTCTGAGTTTCCTTACTATAATGAGCTTGACCAAATCTGGCAGGGTATACTAGGGTTCAATAGTGACCTCATTTCATCTGATTCCAATGTCAATCATGCTCAACATTTGTTGTTCCTTGTGCAAATTGGCCCAAGCAAGAAAACCACCTTGGCTTCACCAGTTTTTGCTTGAGAGAAAGATAACATGGATGTTAAGAATCAGCCATAGGATGATACCAGCCATGACAATAAGATTGCAGATTTGATTGGACTTGAAGACATTGATGACAGAGTCAAATAGAATTTATTTGACAGTGACATGCAGGTCAATGATGGCATCACCTGGTGATTTATTTTGCCTAAGGTTGCGAAAGACAACTCAGCCCAGGAGCTGCCAGTCATTTGAGTGGATGGTGCTTTGGTTGCTGGAATATCCCAGCCCAAGGTAAGTATTAAGCATGTAGGGTATTGCCTTTACATTAAACAACTCCTCTAGGTCCATCCAACCATTCCAGCTCATGCATCTGTTCAGGTGGCTGCCAGTGTTTCAAGTGCATTCACCAGCATGCTGCAATTAGGAATGTCAAGCAAAGCTACTGGCAATATGAGAATGCTGTTTGTGAATAGTTGTTCTGCATTTCATTAACAGCAATCACCCTATGCATATTCTCCTTAATCTGTTTAGTCTGTTAGCCTTCCCTCTACAACTACTGCTACTCCTGGTTCCAGTGCTATTGTTCTCACTGGCAAAAAAGCTACCCCCACCCCCACACATGTCAAGAATGATTTATATGATAAGCTTAGCAACTTCACATGGGAGACTGAGAGCCAGATTGGAGAAGGGAATGATTAGTGCACCCATTATTATCTTGCAAAAATGAACTATGCAATTTGCAACAAGGAGCTCAAAATGCAATGTAGCTGTCAAGACCAGGTCAACTCCTGAACTAACTCCAGAACTTCTGAAGACTAGCTGTCAGATGGGACTTGGCTTCAGTGACTCGGAAAGGAGTGCTGTGCCCTTGCCTAAGTCTGCTCCTGAATTTTGGAGCTCGGAGGTAACTCAGAGGTAATGACTTTAATGTTGCACAGCAATGA
>JBBPMA010001363.1:0-11401 GCA_038090075.1 Xanthoconium purpureum | reverse complement strand
GAGGCCATGGATTCAGGGATGCAGGTGCAGGGATGAGTTGGTGTTTCATTCCTAAGGGTCCCAAAAAAGAAGTTTATTCCCACGTATGCTGTCATGAACCCTCTTTGACTACGACGCCGACACAAAGGCGATGGCCACGAACACGTCGGAATCGCCAGCTACACCAGCTCCGCAAAACCCAGCGAACATCATCACTGCCCTCGGAGACGCCTTCAAGACGCAAAACGGCGAATCTATCAGCGATGAACGCATCGCCCAGCTCCTCGCTCAAAATATGGGCCAGCTGGGCGAGCTCGCCCGCCAGGGCAAACTCAATCCGCAGCAGATCCAGCAGGTGCGGTCGATCCAGTCGATGTGAATTCGCTCCGACCCTCGATGAAACGCCTGACGCTAATGGCTATTCGGATGGTTATGCTCTGCCCGCGATTGCATCCGCTCTAACCACAGGCCGCCAGTGGCGCGGGTGCCGGTGCGCACTGATGACACAGACGCGGACGGCACGCCTCCCCCGGTTTGGAACACAGTTCTCTTCCTGGTGGGCCTATGCGAGTCCACCTTGGTTCTTATCAAGTGCAGTTGAGTTGATCCATGCCGAGCCTCCAGCCGTGAAGCCGCTATCTCGGCAAGCGGCAAGTACCGCTTTTAGGCACGAAATAGCGAGCACCTGCAACCAGTGTTCTGCTGGTCAGTGGACGCAGGTCAGAGTCACTGACCCAGAAATCGTGGGAAATTCGGTGAAATTCGCCAACATTCACTTGAACGTGACTTCTG
Source organism: Xanthoconium purpureum (assembly GCA_038090075.1). NCBI lineage: Eukaryota > Fungi > Basidiomycota > Agaricomycetes > Boletales > Boletaceae > Xanthoconium > Xanthoconium purpureum. The sequence goes on along the minus strand of JBBPMA010001363.1, from coordinate 10,630 downwards.
CGGTCACCGGGTCCTTCTGTGTAGAATGTACCCTGCCAGCAATCATATCAAGCCTCACCAATACCTTGTTGCAACCAATGTGATGCCTCCTGCAAGTATTTACGTGTGACGGCAACAGACGTTCGTTTGAGACGCCCACCACATTGCAAACGACTGCACAGTGCAAAGTCCCTCCCAATGGCCAGTTGAAACCCAGGCAAAAAGTGTTCACACAGAGGATGGTGGTGGGACCATTTCACAGAACGCCCCGGATACACGAACAAGGAGATAAATTTGATGGTCAGCGGAAAGGCAAAGGTGATGTGTACTGGAGTCTATGAGCAGTGCATCTCCCAAGAGCAGCAGGCAGATCAATCTCATTCAGGCAGTCAATGACGATGAACAGGGTTCCAAATATCTGGCTACTCGAAGTCCTATTGCCTTGCAGTACAATTGTGTACCTATTAAAGATCTCCTGGATTACTCGAATGCGGAGAGTTGGCTTGGGTCATTCTACAACACTGCTGTTCATTGCTTGGATGATGATCTTGAGTTATACCAGCTTCTTGATTTGGATGCAGAGGGCATTGACGATCCGGACTTGCATGTAGAAGATGTCTTAGCAGAGTAGCGTATCTCTTTTCTTCATACTTACGCGACACTTCCAGCCAATCAGCACTGATTATATAATATTCACCTTTGACCTCTGGCACTGCACGCGTTCAGTTCATCTGTGTTCATGGGAAAGTTTACCAGCGCACGTTCCCTGACTTTTGCAAACGTTCATTGACCGGCAGAACACTGGTCATCCCCCGGCAGTTGCGTCAATGGAAGTTTAGCCACTGTGTTCGAAAACAATGAATTTTTTCTACAGTAAAATAACTCAGATATATTACTATACTAGTCTTCTTGTTGAATGTGAAAGCATTTCTGTCACATGAGTTGTACAAGTGTGGTGAACGAAATCAAAAAAGCTGGGCTTATCTTGTGTTTCCCTTCAATTGTGACAGCACCAAAAATGGGAAACCGCTCGCTTAGTTATCTTGCACATGACACGTAATCACCACTTTACCATCGGGTGACAAGTTCCTCCTTGATAACTGCCTGTCTCTTTTATCTCAAAAGTATTGTCCAATGAGTAGTTCAAAATGGCTCGCTGACCTCAGGCTGACCTCAGATGGAGATCATGGTAACCAGCGACATCAACCCAATGTTGAAACTAACATAATGCTAACACATTCCTTATGGATGGTGGACATATGCCGAAAATCCGCTGACAAACCTAACCTGGACCTTCAGGCTCAAAAGCGTTCACATTGTGCTATTAATATAAGTTATGAATATGCGACATACTAGTACACTTGGACGTAGTTGATGAATTAGTTGAAGGGTGGTTGACATGTTCTTGTGGTTTAATTATTCCGTAATAGTCTCGAAGCGTTCATACGAGGGCGGCGCTTCTCCCGTTTCGCTCACCAGACCAGATATCAACTGTTCGTGCAAATGGGTGCAGCTGGCGAGTGAATCGCACGGAAATGTGTCCGATGCTCCCGATGGAGGGGACGTGACGCGTTCCGTGGGGAGTCGGAGCGTGTCGGGAGCATGGGAGCGTGCTCTTGCTTTTCCCCAACGGCGGCTACGACACGGGCACGTGGATGAGTCTTCTGGGGGGTGGTTCTCTGGCTGCAGCGCCTCATCGTAAGGTGGAAGAGACGACCATTCCGATGTGCAGTGACACTGCGGAAGTGGCGAATGAGCACGAGAAGCACGTCAGATCAGTTGAAGAGGACGCTTACCGACAAAATTTGTACGGGAATGCGTATCACAATATCGTACAGCTTCTTCTTCCCGGTCGTCACGGCGACTTCTTCCCTTTCTACTCTCAAGTTCAACTTAAGTGTATGGTTGACCATGACATTGCTACGTTTGGCTTTGTTTGAGGGATGCAGATTCGAACATGAGTCGGGTAGTTTCAATTGATGACGAATTGTCCATGGCCCTGGTCCCATAACGGAAGATGCTGCTTCAGTCTCGTCGTCCCCAGGTTCCAAGAGGCGGTAAAACGGGGACTGGCGGAACGCATCTGGTTCATCTGACATCAGTGGCAAAATGTAGCCATGTCGTTCTTCGGAGCTGATGGTCAGCAAGGTGGCCCGTCGTACGGCGTCCGACTGTGCTCGTTTCTGGGTTCGCGTATAGTACTCCGTCCGCTCTTAATATCACCAAAGGTCAACCAGGTTCACTCTTGGCGAATTTGCTCACCATCAAGAGATGCCAATATGGAGTGCACTTTGACTTTTGCCGTGGGGGCTATTGTAAGCTGTAACGGCATTTTCCCGCCAATGGGAACACCACGTCCCGGAATTTGGACACGGTATTGCAACTGTCCTTCCCATTGTTGCTGCAAGTCAATCCCCTCCACCTCATCTGAATCGTCGCCCGTTGGTGTGCAAATAACAATGATTTCCTTCTGTGCGGTCATCCTCGACTTGAACGTACCAGGTCGATTGACCTGGGCTTTCACCTTCCATATCAGCGATCCGTGCTCGGCTTTCATTGTTGGCGGCGAATTGTTCGGGATCGTGAAAAATACCGGATAGGTGTACGTCCCTGCGCTGCCATTTACATCATGCGTTGAGAGAGAACATGTCAACTCCGCACCTTTCGGAAACAAGACCCAACCATCACCGCTCTGTTCGTTCGCACCATCGGCCGTCGAGGGTTCAGTAACTCCGATCTGTGGCAGTGCGAGCACGGGATGGGTGGCGCCAACTTGTGCTTTCCCTTTCCCCTTCGTCAACGGCCGTCCACGCTCTTCTTGGTCATCCGAATGGCGCCGAGATCCAGAGCCTGGTGACCGAGATCGGACACGGTGTTTCACCGCCTCAAAGACGTGCACAACTCTTTCAAACGAAAAGCGCGAATGCGATCTACCTCTGTGATCCCGTTCGGAGCTACGACCCGAAGAATTGGTCATAAAGCGGGAGAGTCCATAATACCCGATGTTGTCAGGACGCATAGAAGAGCTGTCGAAACTTGCGCTTTCGTCTTCCGGGATTTCTTCAATGCTAGGCGTGCGCGACAGAGTAATGTCAGGTATCGAGTGGGCACTGGATATTGGTGAGCCATATGGAATGTCTGGCGACAGGCGGATTCGGGATGGAACGGGGGAATCTATAATGAATGATCAACGACCGACTTGATCCAAGTGTGCAAAGAAGGGTTTACGTGGTGATTCCGTGGTTCTTGAACTGCTAGCGATCGATTGCGATCTACCTGCCAAGTTTGAATCGATATGGAGGCAGGAATGGAGATCAGCTGCATTAGGACATGGAGGGGCGGGGTCAAATGACATTTGGCTCCGCTGGGGACGTCTGCCATGGTCAATTTCCAATTCATCGGAACTAAGCCGTCGCTTCCCCCATGGAGGGTCGAGACTGGCACTACGGATGACCGGATCCTGTGACGCTTGCCGGTGTCCGCTGCCAATGCGAGCGCCAGTAGCAATGGACCTGGTATGGTCATCAAGGAACTGCACTCGGGGTCTCGTGGATGCACGCCGCCGTTCGGGGTCCGCCTTGAACAGCTCCATTGATGCAGAATGTACCTTGTATTGTTCCGTGACATCGATACGGCCATGTCCGGCACCTTGTGATCATTTCTGGTAAACGACCCGGTTCGCACGCGATCAATGGGTAAGAAGACTGTACCTTGTGTGTGGTGGGTGGTGGCTTTGGCCTGCAGCTCGAGCTCAATGCTCGATACCTTGGTGGGTTTTGCGAACTTGAGGATGAGGACACCGCGAACAGTGGCTGGTGGTGGCATTTCGCCGTCATGACGGTGGGACGCACGCTTTGGTGTGATGCGGAGGGGGATGACGGGTTCCGTCAGCCGAATGGATAAAGAGCTCTTGTCGGTATACATAAGGCGGGTCTGACTTAGAGTCGTAGAAGTTGGTGCAGGTCCCTTCCAGTCGTGGACCAATGTTTAGGAGGGTATGTATTTAACGCGGGTAGCAGAGAGCCAGACTTATATATGATGAGTTGCATGAATGCCTAAATAACCGGATCGGAACAGCTCGGTTGAGAGAGCGAAGAGGGGGCGGCCCATCATGATGCCGTGGCGGATCTGTTCCACCTGCGCCGCTAGGAACAACGTTGGCTGCCATGAAAATTGTATGGTGGTATGAAATGACCAGTTTGAGGTGTTTCTTGCAAGTTCAGCGATTGGCAACCACAGCCGCAGCCACTGCGGCAAGAAACTTCTCAATTAGAACGTTGTCGGACCATCGGACTCAAGTCGGACTGGCCCGGATCCTCCAATCGGCTACGTCTTCCTTACAAAACACATGCAAAATCTAAGTAACATTTGTTGGTCAGTTTATCTCGGAATCGGTCACACCATGCATCTTTCTTGTTCCCCACTGGGCCACCCGAAACTCCTGACCATCTGACACCATCATCTAGTTGCCACAAGCGGAAAGGCCAAGGACTCCGTTTTACGTATAATTGGACTATGGTACACATGATACATCCGTGGTAAGATACACGACCACACATCTCACAAGCCTACATAGGGGGGACCATTGGTATTATCTGTACGTATGTTACGATGGAGCATTGGGATATACTTGCACCGTGGAGCACAAGGTGGAGAGTAGGGAGCCATGTGATGGAGTAGCCGCTGGGCACGAGGCCCAGGGCGGATCAGATGAGCAAGACGACCATGGCAAGTACAGCTGCACCCAAACATGCAGACGAGAATATGCTGACCGATATGGGTTGAGAGGCCCAAGCATAACACAAGATACCAATAATAGCAAGTACGAAACCTACTGCAGCAAGAAAGACACACAGCCCGTGGACTCGCTTCAAGAGATGGGATGATACACTCAACCTGAATGGTCCGACTTGCTCGAGATGGGGATTGGCCGAGATAATGGGGGGCTCCACTGCATACGAGCTGTTCCTTGCCTTTGTTTCCTGTGCGGACGGAGCTGTCCCATTGTTTGCAGCCTTGCGCATCATTGGTTGGGCACCAGTGTTCGTAAGCGTTTGTCGTAACCCCAGATCGATGGAGGCCTGCTCGACATCCTCGAACACAAGAGGTGAATGTACCAGGCCTTCCGCAACCATCTCTTCGTGAGTAGCTTCTTTCAGTTTATACCTAATTAAGAGGAATGCAGCCAAAAATGAGAGGACGGCTACATACAAAGGTGCACGTGAGATTATTACAAAAGAATGGCATACAGTACGCACCAGCATAAACGTGCAGAATCAATGCTCCAAGGAGGGCGGCGTTTGACGCCTTCAACGCGTTGTTGACATGGACGCCAGGGTCTGGTTTTGTGTTGGTGAGCATGGCCGCTTCTGTCGACGCGAAAAAGGTCGTCTTATGAAGAAGACCATCAGACTAGACAAGAATAACACGATGGGAGGACTCACGATGACACTGATCAACTGAAGCCGTTCCTGCCATGAGTTGGCAAGGTTCTTCATTGCACGTTTTCGCGCTTTCTTATCGATTGCATCTTGCTCCTCCTGCGTCACTAGCCAAAGGTTACAAAGGGTAGAGGAAAATATTCGGGGATGACGAACTTTTCTTTTTTGGTTGAGGGGGCATTATTATCCCTTCGTCTATGTTATCCATGTTGTGGTGCAGCATCACCGACCCCATGAATCCACCGTACACAGGCTCTGTTTGAGCTCGCGCAGTGGAAGTCATGATCCTATGTGGCTCTGGAATGGTTCAATGAGCACACTTTTGAAGACGGTGCACAGTATTTGAATGTACCGGGGCGGGGATACGTATGTACGGAACTCATCTTGGTGTCGTCTGGTAGTAGATGCTACCTTGGCGCTGCGGGTGGTTGGATTGGGAGAGACGCGTTCAAGGTACACGCTCCGCGATGGGAAAATATATAAGGACATGCAAGGGCGAAGACCTGTACGCCAAGAACACTTAAAACTTACTCGGAAGAGTGGCAATGACATGTGCAACCCCGAGTTAGTGGACTTGCCGCTCCCCACGGATACTGGATGACTTTCCGTGGGCAAAATTCAAGTAGAATAGAGTAAACCGGAGTATGAATATGGTTTGAAATTGCTGATAATCCAATAATCTATGTAGGTCCTCATCTCGCCCCTCTGGAAGAGGAATGATTGGAGCGTCAGGCTGATTCCGTGCGGAGTACGAGACAGAAGGTTGAGCTGTGCTGCCGTAGTTAGCAGGGTGCGAGAACAAAGCAGGCGTCGATAAGGTCCGGGTGTTTGGAGTAGGGTTACGGTGCTAGAAATCATCAGAGTAGTTTACAAGTATGTCAATGTACACCTCCATGAAGCGAGGCGGTAAGTTACTAGGCCGATGGTTGACATCGGCACGAGTAGTGGGACCTTGGGTTGGGCCACCAGACTGGAAAGAGGTATGAGGCAGAGGCTAGCATGATATATGGATCAGCGAAAGACGCTCGTCAATTAGAAATTACTGACCAAAGCAAAACCACTATACAGAACCCAAGTACCGTTCGCGTCATAAACAAACGCATTACCCGCATCGTCGTATTGTAGTTCTGGGTTGATTCCACCAGATTTCGAAGGCTGAGGCGATTCCTGACTGTAGGACATTTCGAATTGAGAGAGAAGAATATGTATCGATGATAGACTCACTGGGCGAACTACATGGCTGGTATTTATGTGTTGCGCTCGTCCGCTTGATGGCCAATCGTTATGTCGCTCTCCATTCTTGCGACAACCGTGCCCTGCCGAGTGTCAAGAGAACAATGAATACCGCTTGTCGGGGATTATATACACCATTTTTCTATGTTCCAAAGGGTCGGGAGCAGCGGGGGCCTCAGCGCGTACGAAATCTGCATACCATCGTGTTCCAGCTGGTGGATACCATGTGGACCAACACCAAGGCTGAGCTTGAGTGAACGGCGGCGTCAAGTAAGCGGCTTGTATACCTGGAAATGCCGGATCATGTCTACACACAACAAAGAGTCAGTATCGTCCACTCAGTTAAGGTCGCTCGTACCCATAGGGCATAGCAGACAATCAACAGGCGAAGTGTTGAGCATCACTGACATAAGCAATTTCAGGCTCTTGTCCATCTCATTTCCAGGTAGGAGGGTCTCCTGGAGATGGGCAGTGGCCAGACCGGGCGTGAGCACGTACTCCCCAAAGGGGAAACATGCCAAGCTCTGGGCTGGACAGGGTGCTGCCAGTGGATGTGATGCGCTGAGAGAGAGCAGCGGACCGGCCCAGGAAGGAAGGCGCAACCGCGGGCGGCGAACGCAGGGTGTAAGGCACCCAGCCCAACCAGACCCGGGAGAGGCTATGCACGAGAAGGCAAGAGCTCTGCAAGCAAGGGAGTGAGAAGATCCAAGGAGCGCCAATAGCAGAGGAAGGCATCTGAGGACCAGCAGCCCAATGCTTTGACCACGTCAGGGTGAACATCTGAAAGAAGTAGCTCTGTAGTACTGCCAATGCGAAAGGAATGACCAGTGAACGAGGGAAGGCCAGCGGCTGACCTCGTCCACCCTCAGACATGTTCGTGTGACTCAAGTGTGACTCAAGAAATATATCCGCGTCACGGTCCCAATGAGTGTGCATGAATAAGGGAGACTAACATTTGTCGTCGATACTGTCATCCACCACCGGCTCTTGGTCCGAGAAAGCCATGATGGGCAAGTGGGGGGCATCAATACCCTCATCACCAACCTGAACATTTGGCTCGTCCTCGTCATCTAAGTTGAGCTTTCGATCAATGGTGGTGAAGTCCTATTTTTCTTGCCAGATGCAAACACTCGGCTCACACTTGGTTAATTTGCAGGCGTTCTCTAAACTACATACCAGAACTTTAGTTGTAATGGGGAGTCCAACCTGGACTTGCAATGCGGCATGGCATTGGTCACTGGCGAACAAATGGTGACACTCTATCACACAGGTGACGTGCGAGAAGGTGAGATTGTACTCTCGTACGTCCTCTGGGATAGTCACCAGATACTCCTGTGTAGGTGCAACGTTCAATGATCTCATCGACTCCATCGATGGCAGTTATTGTACCTTCGAGGGCAGTGGCGATCCCACCCAAGACGGTGTTTTTCTATCTTCAAACTGTTCATTTTGATCTCACAGACAGAAACGCCTAAGGCATGTAGAACTGTGAAACCGACCTATGTCATCTTGACATCGTATTCAGATAATGAGGCTAATCTCACGCCATCCTACGCCGAGAGGCAGTTGATGTAGGAAGCTCGGACTGATGGGTATCACAGTTCTATTCAGCTCTGGAGATAATGGTGTGGCGGGAAACCAGGGTCGCTTTCTTACATATAATTGGACTATGGTACACATGATACATAAGGGGGATTATCTGTACGTATGTTATGATGAAGCATTAGGATATACTTGCACTGTGGAGCACAAGGTGAACAGTAGGGAGTCATGTAATGGAGCACGAGGCCCCAGGGTGGATCAGACGAAGAAGACGACCATGGCAAGTACAGCTGCACCTAAACATGCAGACGCGAATATGCTAACTGATATGGGGTGAGAGGCCCAGGCATAACACAGGATACCGATAATAGCAAGTACGAAGCCTGTTGCAGCAAGAAAGACACACAGCCCGTGGGCTCGACTCAGGAGATGGGATGATACACTCAACTTGAATAATCCAACTTGCTCGAGATGGGGATTGGTCGAGATATTGGGGGGCTCCACTACATACGAGTCTTTCCTTTCCTTTGGCCCCTGTGCGGACGTAGCTGCCCCATTGTTCGCAGCGTCGCACATCATTGATTGGGCACCAGTGTTCGTAAGCGTTTGCTGTAACCCCAGATCGACGGAGACCCGCTCGACATCCTTGAACACAAGAGGTGAATGTACCAGGCCCTCCGCAACCAGCTCTTCGCGCGTAGCCTTTTTCAGTTTATACCTAATTAAGAGGAATGCACCCAAAAACGAAAGGATGGCTACATACAAAGGTGCATGTGAGATTATTACAAAAGAATGACAGGTACAGTACGCACCAGCATAAGCGTGCAGAATCAATGCTCCAAGGAGGGCGGCGTTTGACGCTTTCAACGCGTTGTTGACATCCACACCAGGACCCGGTTTTGTGTTGGTGAGCATGGCCGCTTCTGTCGACGCAAAAAAGGTCGTCTTATGAAAAAGAAGACCATCAGACTAGACAAGGACAACACAATGGGAGAACTCACGATGACGCTGATCAACTGAAGTCGTTCCTGCCATGAGTTGACAAGGTTCTTCATTGCCCGTTTTCGTGCTTTTTCATCGATTGCGTCTTGTTCCTCCTGCGTCACTAGCCAAAGTTTACATAGGGCAGAGGAAAATATTCGGGATATGACAAACTTTTCTCTTCCGGTTGAGGCGGCATTGTTATCCCTTCGTCTATGTCGTCCATATCGTGGTGCAGCATCACCGACCCCATGAATCCACCATACACAGGCTCTGTTTGAGCTCGCGCAGTGGAAGTCATGATCCTATGTGGCTCTGGAATGGTTCAATGAGCACACCTTTGAAGACGGTGCACAGTATTTGAACGTACCGGGGCGGGGATATGTGTGTACGGAACTCATCTTGATGTCGTATGGTAGCAGATACTACTCTGACGCTGCGGGTGGTTGGATTGGGAGAGACGTGTTCAAGGTGCCGTACTGCATGCTTCGCAATGGGAAGATATATAAGGGCATGCAAGGGCAAACCTATGGAAAGCCGGACGGCCGTGATCCAAACCTGTACGCCAAGCACACTTGAACTTACTTGGAAAGCGGACTTACCGCTCTCCGCGGATACTATCATATATCATCAAATGCACAAAATCGACTATTTCTCGAATAACAACTCAACTTCACAATTTTTTTCCTTCGGATCTGGAAGTACTTGTGCTTTGAACTCTCTGCTACAAGTTCACACAATAACGGCAAGGAAAGGTGATGTTTTGAGATCCCCGGCACATGACCAATACGATGGGGTCGAGATCGATATGACTGCCTCGATAGGCAGTCCGACTATACCTGTAGGGTACTTAGGACTTATCGGACTTTGAATTAGACTTAAGGGACTTACCTTATGTGGAAAGTAGTTCCCATCACCCAAATGCTACACTTTTGCAGTGTTTTTCGGTGTTTGTATTAATGGTGTGACAGAGGTGACTGCGTGATCTTTTTTTCTCTCGCGCTGCGCGCGAATTAATTAACTAAATTTTGGCTTAGGACCTACAGGTATAGTCTGACTGCCGTTCGATAGGAAATGCACAATTTTGTCACGGGTTGTCACGCACGGCATGGAAGCTGTGTCATGTAGTAGTAACTAAAATCAGTCATTGCGACCAAGCGAAGGGTATTGCTCAGTGAGCGCCATCGAAAGAGTTTCCTGCATAAGGTTCATGGCCGAAGTGGGGTGTGAACTCTGGCATGAGGATGACACCCCTGCCAGTGTCTGCTTGTCTTGTCACCCTGATATGGTCAACGTTGAATAGCATCCCTGTTCTCTCCTCAATGAGCAATCGGGCATCTCAGAAACCCTCTACTGGACCCGTAAGACACGGCCCAAGCGAACCAGTACGTAGCGCGCACCAGATCACTTTGGATCTGGCCATTCATGTCCGTACATGACCATTTTTTGTCATT
>JBBPMA010001362.1:0-11403 GCA_038090075.1 Xanthoconium purpureum | reverse complement strand
TTTCTGGGTGAGTTGGTTCAGGGGGGCAACGATGTTGGAGAAGTCTGGGATGAATTTTCTGTAGAAGTTGGCAAAACCCATGAATGATTGGACTCCCTTGACAGAAGTGGGGGGTTTCCATTTCTCAATGGCTTCAAGTTTCTTTCCATCCATCTCAATCTTGCCTTGTCTGATAATCATCCCCAGGAATTCCATGTGAGGGGCATTGAAGGTGCATTTGGAGAGTTTGATTGATAGCCCATGTTCCCTGAGTCGCTGAAGTACTTGTCTCGTTCATTCATGGTGAAGGGTGACGTCATCCTTGGTATGAATACCCAGATCATCCATGTAGACCTTCAACCATCTCTCCTGGATCATGTCCATGAAGATATGGTTCATGAATGCCTGGAATGTAGGTGGGGCATTACAGAATCCGAAGAACATAACAGTTGGTTCAAATAGGCCTAGGGGGGTGATGAATGCAGCTTTTCATTGGTCCTCCTTTTGGATACGAATATTGTTGTATCCCCATCGTATGTCGAATTTTGTGAACAGGGTGGAGGATTTCATGTTGTCAATGAGTTCAGGGATGAGAGGGAGAGGGTAGGCATTTCGGGTAGTATAGGAGTTCAAATAGCAATAGTCCTGGCAGGGGCAAAGAGTTCCATCCTTCTTAGGTACAAAGAAGAAGGGGGATGCTTGGGGTGATTTCGAAGGTACTATCCTTCCTGTTCAGAGATGTTCCTCAATGAATCCCTTGCAGGTTTCCATTTCTGCTGGGTTCAGGGAGTATACCTTTGCTATTTTGGGGGTAAAATCCGGGTGAAGTTCAATGGTATGGTCATAGGAGCGATGTGGGGGAAGCTGGTTATGTGTCTTTTCAGAGAACACGTCTGCGAAGTCTTGACATCAGTCAGGGATAGGGGGTTCCTTCGTCTCAGAGGTTTGTGCAATCTGGGTGGAGATGGTGGTTCTTCCAACGGTTTCTCCTTTTAGCCAGGCTTCTTGTTTGTTCAGCCGCTTGGAGATTTTGCGGTCTGTGTCAAGTCCAAGCCACTGGAGAAGGTATCATTGTGGGACATGGTCTATTGGTGAGGGGTGTGGGGATCTGGGGATGGAGATGGTATTGGCCTTCTAGTTGATCTTAGGATTCCATTTGCGCAACCAAGGCATTCCTAGTATGATTTGTCATCGTCCCAGACTTAGGACCATCAGGTCCATGATTTCTTTGGACTGGGGAAACAGAACATCAGTGTGCACTTTCCAGCAGATTGTCCCTTTGGCATTGGTTGTCCCGTCCACATTGTAGGCAAGGATAGGTTTCAGGAGGCATTTCAAGGGGAAATTCGCCTTAGTCAAGAGACCGATGTCGATGAAATTTCCAGTTGCTCCACAGTCGATGATTGCTGTGGTTTTGATGATTTGTGTTCCAGTAGCTAGTTTGATTGGGAGATGAATAGTTTGTTCATTGGGCAAAGCTACTAGTACATGGGCTAGGTCATGGGAAGAAGACGTTGAGGCGACTTCCCATTTCAAAAATCCTCTTCAGAGGAGAGGGTTTCAAAGGTGGTGGCGACTGCCACATCCTCTCTTGGCTCCTTATAGCAGAGTTTCAAGGTTCGAAGAATTTCTTCTTCACTCCTTCCCTGGGTTTTCAAGGTTTGGACATAGGCATCCATGGGGGTGATAGGGGCGGTGGTGGTAGGGGTGAAGGTGTCCATGGAGCGAATTTGTTGGGAGCGATGGTTGGGTGGTCGAGATTGGTTTTGAGGGGATCCCTTATAGGTGTTGCAGTGGTCCGCATTGTGTCCCTTTTTGTGACACTTGAAGCAAAGGCCCTCTTGAATGCATTGAGCATGCTCTGGGGGGGTAAGCTTTTTGAGATGTACAAAATCCATGTCCATCGTGTCTGGGTCTCAGGTAGAGTGTGAGGAGGATGTAAATGAATGACCAGGGTCATGTCCTCCTTGAAGGGCAAGGATGCGCATCTTCTGGGTGTGGAAGTTTCGTGCTTTGTCAATCCATTCCTGGATTTTAGCAGGGGGTGTTGACATGGAAAGAATCATGGTAGAGATCTGGGGGTCTAGTCCCATAGCAAAGCGTGCTATGGTCTCTTTAGTATCACCCATCTGGGCTTTGGCAGCAAGGGTCTGGAATCTTGTGATATAAGTCTGGAAGCCATTGTTAATGTATTTCCTGCCATCTTTAGTTTTCCTTTCCTCCTTCCATTGTCTGAGCTTGTACAGATCATTTCGGGATGTCTCCGCCAGGTCATAAGGGTAGAGGGTGGATGCAAAGTTTTCTGCCAACTTGTTGAAGGTCTTTTCAGTAGCAGGGATGGCAGTATCGGTCATCTTGTCATACCACATCTCAGCAAACTGAGCCCCTCATCCCTTGCTCATTTTGTTGAGGGCAGTCATGATTTTTTCGTTGTCATCAGTGTAGATGGAGGAGTTGATGGTGAAATAGGCTTTCATCACTTTCATCCATCGGATGGCATCTTCTGGGTCTCCTGAGAAATCAGCTGGAAGTGCCGCTTTTAGCTCGTTGGTTCTGGTGGTGGTAGACATTGGATTGGCAGGGGGACTGGAGGGTTGACTGGGGCCAGGGGTGGTGGAGGAAGGGGAGGTAATGTCGATGGGTTCGCAGGGGCAGGGGGAATGGTAGGACCAGGGGGAACGGGTGGGGCCGGTGGGGCGGGAGCAGGGGGGGCAGCAGGGATGCTCAAGAACAAGGAAAGGTTCATCAGGGTACCAGATGAGCTGGTTAACAGTATTGAGAATGCTGGAGGAGAGCATTTCCTAGGCGATGGTTGAAGTGCTGGGTTGAGGAAGGGTTTTCCTGCTGTCACTCATTTTCCAGGAGATGGGGGTGCTGGTAGTTCAAGGAAGTGGCTTGGTTCAACAGGGGATAGTCTCTGGGGGGTGGTTGCTAGGTCTAGGGGGTTCTGAGTGTCCTGGGATGTTCCGGTTTCTTCCAGATCTTCAGGAGCTTGAAAAATTCCTCTGGGGTGTCAAGGAAAAATCTTGGGTGGGCTGGGGTGGTCCTACTCCTGAATAGGAGGGACAGAAGGTTATTCTTGTTCTTTTGTTATGTGAGTCATCAGGCTTGTGTCAAGGTCAAGGATTTACTTACTCTGAGGGAGGTACTCACAAAGAGACACTACATCCTCAAAGAAGTTTCAAGGTGAGAGAAACTAGGTCACAACTTAGATGAGCTGTGGATCGCAAGACTAATGCTGTAATTGTGCAGAACAAGAATGAGGAGAGGATACAGGCTAGGCAGGTATTTAAGTACTACTGATTACCTAAGAGGAATCTAGTAGAACAATGTGGAAGGTGTGGACATGTGACTATTACAAGAGAAATAGTCAGAGGAGTAAATAGTCCTGTTGAAGAGATGAGAGGTCAAAGAGGGAGGAGTATCGGAGAGGTGAAGATATCAAAGGTAAGTAGGTAGTTGGTCTCCTCCTCATGATAAGGAAAGAGGTCTAAGTAAACTCGGCATACAGTGTGGATGAGAAAGAAAGTACGACAAAGAAAGATAATTGTAACACCATGTGTTCTAGACATCAAAGATCATTCAGAGCCGTTAGATGACAACAGTGATTTTGTCAAATATTTTCCAGGTGCCTCAGAGAGCTACAACAGCAGACAATCATTCCTAGACAATTTCAATGCCAACACCTACACTCCAGAATGTACAAGCAATGTATACTATCCCTTTGCGGATTCAAGAGACTGGGAAATGGCACAATGGCTTACACTTTCAGGGCTAAGCATGCTCAAAATTGATAAGTTCTTGAGTACACAACTGGTGTGTCCTTCACTGGACTCTTTGCCATCTGCTTCAATCCAAAAATCAGGCCAAAGAGCTTCTGCTATCTTTTTCCAATGCCAAGAAGCTATAGAAACAAATTGAGATGCTGCCATCTGGTCCATGCTGGAAGTATGTCATTATTCAGGTGGAATACCCCACCAAAAAACCATTGTGACTGTTTTTCCGAGATCCTCTAGAATGTCTCCAAGCCCTTCTTTCAAATCCTAAACTAGCAGTGCACATAGAATTTTGTCCACACAAGCTATATGAAACTGTGGATGCAACCCATCATGTGTACAAGGAGTGGCTTACTGGTGACCACACCTGGGAGCTTCAGGTAACCAATATGCTCTTTTACCACTGTTGAAGATCCTAACAACTATCAGAGCCAGCTACCTGCCAGGTCAATGCTCTTGGGCATCATTCTTTCATCAGATAAGATACACATTATGACCATAGGAAATTGACAGGCTCACCCTCTTTTTATATCCCTTACAAATATTTCCAGTGACATTCATAACAAAGCTCTCAACAACACATTCCTCCTCCTCGCCCTCATGCCAATTCCCAAGTTCCCCCATCTGAATAAGCATCTTTGCAGTGTGCTTGCTGACTGACTCCTTCACCATGTCGTCAGTATTGTCATAAACCCCTTCAAGAAAGCAGCACAATATGGTTGGATGATGAGTGACCCTGCTGGCAACAGCAGATACTGCTTTACACTCCTCACTGTTACATTGAGTGTTGCTTTCTAGGGTTTCCCTGCGCTCCTGGGGCTATCACCCAGTGAGACTTAGTAAAGCAGCTGATAGGTCTTATTGGTGTAGCCTAGCAGGCAAGGGCTTATTGTTGAGGCCTTCCTGGACTGAGTAAAGCTTGAAGCGATACTTGCTGGACCTAAGAGTAGGTTGTCGATGGGGCAAAGCACACGGATTAAGTGTGAACACAAGTGTCCCCTTTCCAAGGTAAAGGTGACCAAGTCTCAAGGGATCCAAGGGAAGCCTTGGAATGGACTAGATTACAACACGAATGCATAAAACTAGCTGAGGAATCTCAGCATACATGGAGGGGTTTATATACCTCTAAGGGATGTGCACAGACCAAGACAAAATAGTGGCATAAGGGGAAAGTGGAAGCCTGTAGGGGTCCTGATTCTAAAAGGAGGAGCAGAGAGCTGCAAGAAGAGCAGAAAGGGAATCATACAGGAGACCAGATGAGATCTGTTCTGGAAGGGTACAGAACTTTGTGTCACGAAGGAACTGCAGAGTCAGAAGAGCAGAAAGGAGTGAAACATATGAGAGTAGAGACTAATATGGAAAGAGACCAAGATGTATCTGGAAGGCGGAAAGCCAACAGGACAGTGAGATCTATGCATGGCAGATAGAAGCCTAACCATGTGGGAATCTAACAGGAGGATCCAGAATGGGACTTGGGAGTCCAGGAGTCGAGTGGTGCAGAGTAGGGGACAAGGAAGCCATTGAGTGGGAGAGAGAGGTTGTCCCAGGGGACTAGGGAAAAAGAAGGGATCTCATCAAAGGGCATGAAATCCATAACATTACCCTCCTCGTAAGATTGATTCACCGAATCAAAATCCTTCTTGCTCGGAGAGAGGGTTGATGGTGGAGTCAAAGTCCTCCTCAGAGTCCGAACCAACTTTGGAAAGGTGAGTGGAGGTGCCAGGGGAGAGGTGGGGATTGGAGGGGCAGTGGCCTTGGGTATGTCCAGAAGTGGTGGTGTCGCAGTAGGGGCAAATGTATTGAGGACATTCAGTTCTGAAGTGACCTCGTTCCTTGCAATGAAAACACCTGTATTTCCATTGAAGACAGTTGCTAAGGGGGGAGTTTGGGGCAAGGGGGTTTGGGGAAGGAACTGGGGTAGGGGGTTCGGCAGTAGGTTGACCTGCCACAAGGGTGCAAGCAATCCTGGCAGCAAGAGCTGGAAGGTTCCAGGAGATCAGGGCGATGAAAGTGGGGGTATGAGTGGAGGGTAGTGGACAGAAGGCGATGTCGATGAGGTTATTTTCATTGCCATCAGTAGGGTCAGGTTGCGGACTATCTCAAGTTGTAGGCTTAGGGGAAGGTGGGGAGGAGTCGACGAAGCCAGTAAAGCGAGTAAGGTCAGCTCCAGAGAGGGTGTGTAGGATGTTCTGGAAGTGGAGGTATGTGCTTCCAGGTGGGAGGCTCCCAAGGATGCCAGGGAAGCCAAGAGACATGAGGAGTTCAAAGCAGTGGGAACGAAGTTCAAGAATGAGTCGTCCAATGTCAGCGTCACAATGTTCATAGGGGTGGTCTCTCTGCATAGATGTTGTGGAATGCAACATAGACATGGTACATCGCAATGGCTTCTTGTAGGGCAGGGAAATTTTGCACGAATGCACGGTCTTCAATCTGTGACAAAAGATAGGGGGTCTTGAGAAAGGTGGCATAGAGGTGGTTGTGTTGCAACTGGGGGAGTGTGAGGATGTGGTCAGTGGAGATGTTGGACATGGGGACTAAGGCTTGAAGAGGTGGATACAGGGATTTATATAGATGGGCTCCCAAAGGCTGTACCCATTTGTATTCCAAAAGAAGAAAGGCAGAGTCTTGTTCGAGTGCTAAGGCCTTTGACTATGGGAATTCTGACTTCGGAGGTGCAGAGTTCCATTATTCTGTTTGGAAGTCACCCCATCTGGTAGCAGCAACTGCGTTGCCCCAGGCATCAGTGGTGGAGTTGTACCCCCAAGCAGAGGTATGCATGCAGGTCAGGGGAATGAGCCCGAATTCGAAGTGTCTACCAAAAATGTCAATCATCCACACATAAGGTGTGGTAGGGAAGCAGAAGCGAGAGAGGAAATAGAGACTGGCCATAGTGAACATGAAGATCATCTCTTGGATAGAGAGAGTGACCTGCATGATCGAGTCTAGGGGGAGTCTGGAGTTTTGAAGATGTCATTGTGTCTTATTTTATAGGCTTTGAGGATGTATTTGGCATGGGCAAGATTGGAAGGGGGTTCCCAGGTGTCTTCCAACAGGGGATAGCCTTCCCAATGGACATGGAACTGGCAGTGAGCAGAGGTGCCTTGGTGGGCTACTATGGATTCTATGGTGTATTCTTCTTCCCCTTGGATCTCCAAGGGGGGAGGACGATTGAAATTGGGGCCATGTTCAGGAGTTTCCTGATAGGTGGATAAGAGGGAAGCATGGAAAACCAGGTGGATCTTCCATGTTGGGGGAAGTCAGGGACAGTAGGAGAGGGGAGAAAGTACTTGTTCAATTTCAGAAGGGCCTTCTTGGCGGGGGGCAAGTTTCTTGGATTGGTAGTGGAGTTTCAGGTTGTGGTTGTCTAGCCACACCTTGTCTCCAACTTTCCAGGATTTGAAGCGGGAGTTAATGCAGTCTCTAACAAGGTTTGCTGCTTTGGTATGGGCTTCTATAGCTTCCGAGCAAGCTTGTTCGAGAAGTTGGAGATGTTTTTCTAATTCGGGAAGAAAGGTTTGTTCAATTTTAGGGTATGCATGGGGTTCATAGCCCATCATAAGAGAGAATGGTGTCTGATTGGTAACAGAATGGGTGGTGGAGTTGTGAGAGAATTCTGCCATGGAGAGGAGTTCTGCCCATTTGTCAGGTTGATTGAAGGAAAAGAGGCAGAGATAGGTTTCAAGTTCCTGGTTGACTTGTTCCGATTCTCCATCGGTTTGGGGGTGATAGGCAGTAGAGAGGGCCATGTCGTAGTTGAGGAGATGAGTGAGTTCTCGGGCAAAAGCCAAGGCAAATTGAAGTTCCTGATCAGAGATAACTTTGTCATGGAGACCAAATCTGGGGAAGATGTGTTGAAAAAAGATGGAGATGATGTCTGTGGTGGAGGCAGTTTTGTTGCAAGGGTGGAAAATTACCCCCTTTGTAAGGCCATGGTCAACCATGACCAAAATAGAATCGGAGCCATTGGACAGTGGGAGGTCAGTAATAAGGTCCATGGAGACTTGTTGGAAGGGTCAGGTGGCTGAAGAGGGGATGGGTGCAAGTGCAGGAGTGCTGGGGTGTGTGTTAATCTTGCAGGCTTGGCAAGGGGCGCAGCCTGCAATGAATTTGTGGACAAAAGTGGTGAGACCAGGCCACCAATAGTCCTTTTAGAGAAGGTTGACAGTCTGGAAATAACCACCATGGCCTCCAGCAGGAGATTCATGGATGGAGGAAACAAGTCAGTGGCAGGCAGGTTCAGGAATGTAGAGGTGCAATTTGTAGTAGAGCACCCCATTATCAAAGTACCAGTCTTGAGGGGGCTGAGTGCAGAAGAGGGACAGTGTCCAACTCCATGGCATGGAGCACATCAATGACAAATTGGTCAGAGGGGGTGGATTTGGCGATTTTTTCTGCGAGTGCCACATCAAGGAGGTTAATCTGGAGGCCTGGGAGTAGGACCTGCTCGGTGTTGTCCAGAGAGATATTGACATCATGGAGATGAAAAAGGGCATCTGCTGGTCCCATACAATTGCCTGGAACATGGGTCCAAGAGAGGTCATAGTCTTGGAGAAACATTTGCCATTGAGCCTGACGATGAGAGAGGGCACAGGATTCTTTAAAGTATGTTAGGTTTTTGTGATCCATAAGGATTGTGACATGATGGTGGGTACCAGTAAGGTAGTGATGCCATTCAGAGAGAGCATTTATGACTGCGAGTAGCTTGTGATCATAGATGTTGTAGTTTCATTTGGTGGGGGCAAAGATTTTGGAAAAATAGGTGCATGGGTGGAGGTCGCTGTTGGAGTCCTTTTGCATGAGGACAGCACCCAAGGCGGTGAGGGAAGCATTGGTCATGACAAAGAATGGTTTTTCTGTGTCAGGAAAAGCAAGGACGGGGCGATGTAGGAAGGCATTTTTGATCTTGAAGAATGCCTCAGCGTGGTCAGGGGTCCATGTCCAAACAGCCTTTTTATGGGTGAGGCTGAGGAGGTTTGGTGAGATCAGAGAAGCCAGGGATGAACTTTCTGTAGAAGTTACAGAATCTGATGAAGAACTGGATGGCCTTGATGCAAGTAGGGGTGGCCCATTGCTCGATGGCATTGAGTTTGGTGGAATCCATGTGGATGGAGCCAGGGGTGATGATCAAACCAAGATATTCCACCTCAGTAGCATTGAAGGTGCATTTGGCCAGTTTGAGGGTGAGGCATTGTTCCCAAAGTTGTTGTAGGACACATTTGATGCATTCTTGGTGAAAAGAGATGTCATCCTCTGAGTGAATGAGCATATCATCCATGTAGATGATGAGCCATCCCTCATCAATGAAGTTAGCAAAGGTGTGATTCATGTAGGCCTGGAAAGTGGCCAGAGAGTTGCAGAGTCTGAAGAACATAATGGTTGGTTCAAAGAGGCCAAAAGGGGTGGAGAAGGCAGCCTTCCAGGTGTCCTCAGGTTGAATGCAAATGTTGTTGTATCCCCAACAGACATCGAACTTGGTGAAGAGTCTACTGTGCTTGAGTTTATCCACCAAGTTGGAGATGAGCAGAAGGGGATAGGCATTTTTGACCATATGGAGGTTGAGGTTGAGGTAGTCCTGACAGGGACAGAAGGTCCCATCTTTTTTGGGTACAAAGAAAAATGGAGCAGCCTGGGGGGATTGAGAGGGACGGATCTGTCCATTCCTTAAATGTTCATCGATGAAGGCCTTACAAACTTCCTGTTCAGCTGGGTTTAAAGGGTAGGATTTGGCATGTCAGGGGACAAAAAAGTCTTCTAGTTGGATGGTGTGATCAAATTCTCTCTTTGGGGGAAGTCCGTCAGTGTCTTTCACTTGAAAGATGTCCACAAATTCCTTGTAAATGTTGGGGAGTTCTCGTTCAGCTTGTCTGGCTTGTTGGGCTAGGTTGGTTGAAATGGTCATTTTCTTGATTCTGATGGTGATGGGAATGTGTTTCATCCATCATAGAATGAGTTCCTCCATTTTGATGTTTGGGTCAATTCCAAGGTATTGGACGAGGTATCGCTGGTAAACAGTGTCGGGGGGGAGTCATGACAGGGAACAGAATGGGACTCCAGGATGTTTATTTTTCCGGTGGTCCAGTTGATGATGGGGTTGACCTCCTGTAGCCAGGGTAGTCCAAGGATGAGGTTCTTGTTTCCAAGGTGGATGACGTAGAACCAGCATTTTTCTTCTTTTTTGCCAAGGTGAAGGGTGAGCTGTACCCTGAATCATATGATGCCTTTGGCATTAGGAGTGCCATCGGCATTGTGGGCTGAGATGGGGGTCTTTAATCATTCTTTGGGCCAGTTGTTTTTGGCGACGAGATTGTGATCTATGAAACAGGAGGTGGCTCTGGAGTCGATAAGAGTCGAGAGGTCGACGATTTGACCAAGTGAACTGGAGTAAAGTGATGCAGGAATTTTCATAGAGTGAGACTTACTACCGGTTACAAAGATTGGTCTAATGGATTGGGAAGGTAATGATGTCAAACCATTCCTTCCTTTCAAAAATACGATTGGATTGGGGTGGGTTCAGGGACCTTAGAGGTTTGAACATAGTTGATGGTTTCTCCTTGTTCATCAACATCGTTGTCATATAGTACTCAAAGGAAGTGCAGGATGTCTGCATTGGAAAGTTTGTCATCAGTCTTTAACTGGTTGATATAATTGAGCACCTTGTCTTTTGGAGGAGGTGGTGGTGGGGTCTCAGTTGTCCAAATATTTTGGACAGGGGGTTTCCTATAGTTGGGGGGGGCCAATTTAGGAGGTCCTCCGTGTGGGTGGTTCCTAGTGTTGCAACCTTTCTTGTGGCATATGAAGCAAAGGTTGTTTCTGATGTGGTTGGCACGTTGTGCGGGGGTGAGGTAAATCCTGTCTATGTCCATGGCATTTGGGTCGTGATGGACGTTTGTGTTGCGAGAGGTCCTAATAGGGTTACCTCTGCCTTGTAGTTGTCGCATGCATTTAGCAATGTCGAAGAATTGTCCTGCCTTTTTGAGCCATTCCTTGTGGTTGGTGGGTTCTGTAGGAAGTGTGGCCATTTTGTAAGCCATGTTAGGGGAGATGGCTTGACTGAGTATGTCCATAAGGACGTGCTCATTGGTAGGATGGTTGAGTCCTGCTCTCAAGGCTTCCAGTTCAAAATTGGCCTTGAATTCATGGAAGTCTCCATGGTAAATGGGGTCTTCCTGCCACATGGTGGCAAGCCTGTTTTGACTTTTGGTGTGAAGGTCCATGGTTAGGAACACTTCTCCAAAGTGAGTGAGAAGCTTGGCGAAAGTCTTCTCTGTTTCTGGTATGCTTTCATTGTCCAGTTTCATGAGCCAACCTTCAGAGAAGGAGGCTCCTCATCCCTTGCCCATTCTGTTGAGCAGGGTCAGGGTTTTAGCCTGATCATTATACTTTGATGCATTCATGGCAAAGTATCCTTTCATGGCAAGGATCCATCTGTTGGCATCCTCTTGTTTGCCAGAAAATTCTTCCAGGAGACCCACTTTAAGTTCTCCTTGGGAAGCCATATTGTTTTCAGGTGGGGGAAGATCAATGTCAGGGTTTGGATCTGGGTTGGGATCTTGTTCTGGTGCAGCAGGTGGTAGCAGGTTGTCTTGAAGGTATTCTGCAAGAGCTACATGGTAGTTTCAGTCACGTTCTTCCTGTTTGGTTTCTAGGG
>JBBPMA010001361.1:0-11406 GCA_038090075.1 Xanthoconium purpureum | reverse complement strand
CCGAACGCAAAATATCAGGTGCAGATGCAGGCTCCGATCCAGGACCGAGTCTACCGAGCTCGTAGACCCACATTTCCTTGTGTCGCGCGCCGCGACGTGATCTGGCGGTTTCGGTGTCTTGATTCCTTTTACTACCTCTACAGTCATCCACCGTCATTTGCGCCAACACTTAGATGTCAATAACTCATTTCCTTACAACTCACAACATATCTAATGAGCTCTATGATACGTATACTCATGGTAGAACTCGTCTTCCACTATAATCTGGTCCCCAATATTTGTTGTCGTGGAGTTCTCAGCTGGCGCAAATGACGGTGGTGTAACAGATTTGGGCACTTGCTCAAGACAGTCCATAGCTCAGATACGATTGCAAAGATTGTTATAGGGGGGGATCTTTGTATAGGACTAACCCTTCACGAAAGTAAAAAAATATCTACATAATACGATATTGTTGTCTTGTAATGCTCCTCTAAATGTTCCGTGGCGCAAATGACTGTAGACAGCACGTTCCGCACATCAAGAATGAGCACTATATACGTTAGGCGCAAGAGCGTACAGTAGTAATACAAACGCTGGAAACCAGCGCATTTCAGTTTCGTTTCCTGTCGTGATCGAAGCAGCGTAGGACTCTGGGTAAGAAAAGGACAACAAAGAAGAGCCATGCGTAAAACCAAAAGAACCACTGGGCCCGGGGTAGGTGTTTGAAAAGCGAAAAAAAAAAAAGGAAAAGGGCCGCGATAAATATTGGAGGTTGGGGTACAATTACAGGGGTCTAGGCTGGGCTAGAGAGCATCCAAGGAAGTACACGGGTCACAAAGGAAAAAGAGTGCATATCTAGATGATAACACACGTGAGAGGGGCTCGAAAGAACGTCAAGATGGAGCATGCAGCGCAGATGTCGGTTTGTTTTACTAGTTTGGGGGTGCGGCACAGGGCAGCGTGCGACGAAACACAGCTGCTACTGTTCGTATCCACCGGGTCCTTGAAGAGAGGCCATCCAGATCCGGGTTTTATACAGCCTGGATGCATAGTGAGCGCGGGGTCGGTCCAAGACGAGCGTGAGACGCACCGGAACAATTCTCGTACAAGCTCTCGGAAATCAATGCGTTTTTCCGCAACAAAGTAAAAAGTCAGTTTTCGTCGGTCCCTACATGTTGTCAGTGAAACGCAACACTACACCAGATGGGAGACGCACCACTGATATTCTGCATCTATGACTTCCATCGGTAATTTCTTTTGTCGTACTTTGCTCTGGCACAGCTGAAGCGCCTTCATTTCGTCCTGTATCTTGGTAACGAGATGTCTACACGACGGTGGTGAGCCAACTCCCCAAGCTCAACGAGGTCGCACGACGTACTGTGTATCCTGGGGTTGGGCTTTGCCATAAATCATCTTTGGATTAATCTCCTTTTTCGATCCCTGCTGACCACCGGGGCTGAGCGGTCCACTATCACTATAGCCTACGCGCTCCCTTTGCTCGCGCTGGAACGCCTCGACCTCCTCGAGCGTGATAGTATCATTGACGACCTTGCCCAAGTCCTTTCCTCGATCAGCCTCCACGATGACGAGGTCACCCACGCGAATGTCCAAGCTGAGATCCGTGAGGTAAAATAGATCCGTACGGCCAGCTTTGAACTCGACGATGTACAGCGGCCACGACGCAGGGACGGACGAGAGCGGCACGCCCTTGCCGAGATCATTGAGGCTGGGGTGCGGCGCATCCGACGTGCGTCGCTGGATCTGCTGCGGGTAAAACGGCGCTTGCTGAGGCTGGATGGAGCGCGTGCCTGTCGGCGAGAGTGGGGAGGACATCCCGGTGCGGTTGAACGTGGATGTGCCGCCGTTGCCGTGGGAGGGGAGATACTGGATACCTTGTCCGGGGATGAACCGGGCGGTGAGCGACTGCTGCTGCGAGGTAGCGCCGTTGCCACTCCCAAGGTACTGTGCCTTGGCGTCCATGAGTTGCTGCTCAAAGTGAGAACGGGGAGGACTGCCCCCGGCAGACAAGCCACTGTCGCTGGGGGAGCCAAAGTGTTGGCGACTGGACGCAAACGAGCCAGAAGGCATGTTAAGGTTCATGGACTTGTAAGGGGAGACGCGATCGGAAGCGGAAGGGCTGTGCGACATGGGAGCGTATATGGGGAGGGACGAGGGCTGGCTTTGGGGGTGGGTGGACGAAGATGACCCAGGGCCGTCTTTCATGCTGAGCGAACCGAGATCTGCAGCGAGGTCGTCGTCGGACAGCATGAGGCCGCCACGGCCACCAAACGTCTGTCCGTGGAAGACGCTTGGACGGGAGGACTCGTCCTGGGGGTCATTTCCGAAGCCACCGACGACGGCAGGTCTCCGTGGCTGGACGACGGAGACACTATGTCGACGGCTGGTGGTGCCGCTTCCGCCGCCGCCGTTCTCGTCCTTGGGAGGGTTCATGCCCGCCCAGAGCTGGCGGAGAGCAGAACCATCATCCAGGAGAATCTGACCGACGTCACGGACAAACGGGCTCATATTTGAAGCATCGATGGTTTGCCTGTTAGAATAGCCATTGGCGGTGCCAATGTGGGAATCAAGGTTATTACTCAAGGGTGATCTACCCATAGTTCCAAGTGATCCATACCGGCTGCTGCCCGGTGGTTTAATGTCTCCATAGCGAGAGCCAGGGATATTGAGAGGGTTGGTGGAGAGAGAGGACACGTCTGTCCAGAATGCGTGGTTCTGGAAAGGGCTGGCTAATGTGCCAGGACGGGTGGTTGCTGCGAGGGATTGGGACCTGCTGCGAGTGAGATCGGAAGCGTAGGAGCGGCCGCGGGCAGAGGGTACGGAGGGGGGGATGTAGTGTTCTTCGTAGGTATCGGAGAGGGCTTCTGACTCGTCATCCTCGACTGTGGATGCGAATCGCGATTCACGCATTGCGGAGGCAAAGTTTGACTGGGGGTTAGAGAAGGAGGAGCTTCGTGTGGGAACGGAAGAGGGCAGTCCGCCCGTACGGACGGTGGTATTGAAGGCGTGCATTCTGGAAGGTCACGGAGGTATTGGCAAGACTAAGAATGGCTCTGGGGGGGAGTGAGCCAGGGCCGTTGGAGGATGGGATGAGAAAACGGTTCTCTCTCTCCCGGTCAGACTCGCTCGTGTTGGTGTCTGTTTGAATAGAATGAAAATTCGTCACATGTACTCAAACATCAAACACTACGTCCATCGCCTTGAATGCGGTATTCCCTGGCCACACGCTGATCGGCACCTCACACTCAACCGTCTCAACCCGCACATCCCTCCACTCCTCCTCCTCGCCCTCCCGCTTCCCCTCCTCCACCTCCTCGTCCCCGTCGTGGTACTCCCGCTCGCCAATGCCCAGAAATGAGCTTACAAAGTACTGCCTCCACGTGCTCGACGTCTGTACCCCCAGTCCGTCCCTCGTTGGTCGCTCCTTTGGCGCGATAGACGGATATGCCTTGTATGGCGTTCCCCATTCCCCCGCCGGCCCATCTTGCGCCAGCTGCTTGAGCCGCACTCCGTCCGTACTCGTCTGTGACGTCTCCGTAGCCACCGCTACCAACAAGGATATTCTGACCCGCCAAAGCAGCCCTCCGGCAAAGGCCGACCTTTTGTGTCCGGTTTCACTCAACTGAACTTGGAAAGCTGGACTCGCATCCGAGGGTATATCCAACGAAAATGTCGTACGAAGAACCGAAGACACCAACGAAGCGTGGTGTTCTGCGTGCACTCGCCGCATATGCCGGAGATGACCGGCCGACGACAGTTGTGAGGGCAGCGTCTCCTGAGATTCGAGCATCGCAGACAGCTAGGGCAACCCGTCAGCCGGAACTGCCAGACTACGTCTACAAGACTCACCGACAAGACTCTCGACCGGCCCTGGCGCTCGTTCACCTCCACCACCCCTAACACCGTTTCGCCAAGCCGGTATGCCGATTTGGGAAATGTGAGCACCGCCACCTTGACCCCATCCTTGTTCACGTCGTACGACACTAGTATCACCGAAGCCTTTCAATTGCGTCCAGCCTAAACTGATTGCGAAATGACCTACCCTTCTTTGGGTTACGCGTCACAATCTCGACAGCTTCCCCGCACCCCGTCAGACCGTCACCATCTCGTTCAAATTCAGCTTGCGAGGGTGATATGGGTTGCAACGGCATCTTGATGTGGCCAAGATCAGTGGCGTCAGGGTCAGGGAATGTGGCCAGTAAACGTTGCCCATAGTCTCGCAGATCAGCCATCGAGCGGAAGCGATCGTTGGCTGAATGCAGTATTAGAATTTCATTATCCATTTGCATGCTTGCACGCACATTGCGATGATGGTACCTGGGTGGCTCCCTTCAAGGGACCTTCCACCACCTTCGGCGCAGTCTCCATGGAGAGGATGCGCTTCCCCGCAGGCCACAGCAGGTCGTATGGTCTTGGCAACTTGCCCACTGTGAAATGTGATGAGAGAAGTCGACAAGCAGCGCCTCACAGGCTTACCGGCGACGTGATTGTACACGCGGATAGGGACCTTCATAACGCGACTGATGCTGTTTGCGCCCGTTGGCCCAAGGCTACTCGATGATCTCATCGCTGACGCACTGGCACGGCATGTACCTATCACCAGTTCGTATGAAAACTTGAGCGCTCGGCCTCGGAACGTCGGTGGCAGATTGTCCGGCAGGGATACCGTGTACGTATCTTGACCCACAATATCGTCAGTGGTCGTGTGACGAATAGTAAAACGACTCACATGTACGAGATTCACCCGGACTGAGCACGAGGTCAACGGCAAGCATTGCTGGTTGTACGTCAAATGTAGGAAGTGGCGTGTCAGGGTCAACGTCCTCTTCCGTCCCTCCGTTGATCAAGCCGAGGCCGACGCCATTCTCCTGCCCATTTGCTGGTGTGCCAGTTGGTACCGATGACACGGAGCGCGTGCGCGTATGTCCCGGTGCCCACGACTGGGAAGAGGGCAACGGACTCGAAGGCGCAGAATACGTCGACGGTGATAACAAAGACAAGAAACTGTTCGTCAACGAAGCCGAGCGGCTATGCGTGCGCCGGCGTTCAGGTATCCGCTGATGCGACGTAATGTCCATGCTCCCACCGCCGACTATTGTGCGTTTGGACAGCTTTAGCCGGAGTGCGGACAGGGTTTGGGCCTGATCAGGGGTCATGACGACGCCCGGCAGTGGGGTGATGGATACGGTACCTAGGAGCTGTGCGTAGGAATAGAGGATGAGCTCAGAGTTTGAGCCGACGAGAGTACCGTTTGACTTTGACTGGGGATTGGCAGGCGGGGGTCCATGTCCGAGGCCAGGTTGAGGTGGTCGACGGGATTGGGAGGTGGTCCTGAGCGAGCGTTGGTCGAGTGAATCGGACAAGGACGGGGTCCTTGGGAGAGGTGTTCCTGGGTAGGGCGTCGTGGGTGTCTCTGCTATCGGGTCGAGGGCGAGGGAAAACGTGGATGTGGACGTAGACGAGCTGGACAAGCCGGGCGGGAGCTGGGGTGAGGGCTGTTGCACCTCGCTGAGGTGGACCTGGACGTCCGTCACGGACTGCTTGCGGGCGTGGGGGTGGTGCGGGGGTAGCTGAAATTCGGTGCTGCGGGTTACGCTCGCCGGGAGTCCTGGATGCGATGTGAGCGGGCGGGTAAATAGATGTACAGGTACACACCTGCGTCCGAGAACTCGTTGTAAGCGCGGACGTAGCGGGACGCAGTGTCGTCGGCGCTGCTGCCGGGTTTTGGGAGGTCTGCAGCGGGGATGTCGATGGACAGGGACCTTGACTTTTCGAGGAGAGACTGTCGCTTCTGCTCCAAGACCATTGACATGTCCACTTTTCCGGGGACCTGGCCGATCAGCCTCTTTCGCGCAGGCACATCGCGCGCACTGCTCGCAGGGGCGGACACGGGCAGGAGGGCGGTTGGGCGGGGCACGCCCGGAGAGGTTGGCGGTCTTGCAAGGGGTGCTGAGCTGATGGAATGGGCGCCTCGTCTGTGCGAATTCTTGACCCTGGGTGACTCTGGGGTGCGTGTGTTGGTGAAGGTGATCGTGACGGAGAACGGCTCGCCCGCAAAATAGGACGCTTGGGCGGGGGATACGTGCACGCGGATGGCTGGGTCGACGTCGGCCGGTGTGGACATGGTTGTGGAATAATAACACAACCTCAGCGTGTATATATAACTCGGGTTGAGACACAGCCAACACCACAATGGCCGCACTTGAACCGTTCCTGCTCATATCAAAATCAGTCAAGGGTGCCGCAGCTGCAAAGCTCATCCAGGATGCCACCTCCGCACCCGGCGTATTCGTCTTTGCGGAACTGCTCGAGCTTCCAAACATACAAAACGCACGCCTAATCTCTCCTTTTTTCGCACCCGTTCTGACAATCTAATCAGCTGGCCACGAACGAGCAGCACGCCCCATTCTTTTCTCTTTTGCAGCTCTTCTCCTACCGCACGTACAGAGACTACCTAGGTCAATTCCGCCGCATCATGCACACCGGATCACTATTGACCCTTCCGATTGCAGAGCACAAAGACGCCCTTCCACCCCTCAACCAAGCACAGATCACAAAGCTCAAGTACCTGACGATAGTCACGCTAGCAACAGAACGTCATGTACGACCCTGACCCCGATGCCCCTTTCTCCGCTGAGACATGACGCGCACCGCAGATCCTACCCTACTCGTTGCTCCTCGAGGAACTGCAGGTGGCCACAATCAGAGAACTCGAAGACCTCATCATCGATGCAATCTACCTCGACGTCCTCCGCGGAAAACTCGATCAAAAGGAACAGCAGCTCGAGATCGAGTACACCATGGGACGGGATCTCGAGCCGGGAAAACTCGAAAAGATGCTGGAAGCACTTCAGAACTGGTGCGTCCCCCCCTTTTTCTCTCGATCCGATCCCGCTTCATGTAACGATGTAGGGCGACGACAACGGCGACCGTCTTGTCAGAACTCGACCAGAAGCTCATGGAAACTGCGACGTATAACGCCACTTTGCAAACGGAGAAGGAGGAGCATGAAAAGACGTACCAGGCGAACCTGAAAGAGATCCAGGAACGTCCAAAGGATGGCAAGGGCGCGAGGCGAGCGCAGATCTCCCAGAATAGCGTCGACAACATGGACGTCGACGAACCAACGGATGGATACCGGCTCAGGAGCCGCAAGTGCGTTTCCCTCTTTTTTATCGTTTCGTTTGTGCTTGTCTTATCCGCATGACAGGCCGACGATGGAGGCCCTTTTGAAGCAGCCTCAAAGGAAGCGTACTAGAGGATGAACTGCAGGATTAGTCTATATTGCTATCAACAATGGTTTTGTTCACTTCGTCTTGACGACACAAGTCAAGCATGCCACTTAATTACTAGGACCTGAGGCCCGAGGATTGCACAGGGGCATGGGTCATTACATTTGTGAGGTACAACAATTGTTCCTGTATTACATTTCTTTGAGCCAACAAATTTTCAAAAAAGAAACCACATCAGGAATGGTCTGTCCGAGTCAGTTGGTTGACTCAGATGCTGATGGCATCTTTGTGGAACACTCAGGTGTGACAAAGTTCTATAATGGCCCAGCTAGTGCAAAAGCATCGTCCAAGACAATCAGAATCATTGAATGTGTTGGACAAACCTTGCATCATCTGAGTCTGCCTCACAATTTCGAAACACAAAATGAGCTTGAATAATTGTTGAATAGTAGGAGAAAGAAAACAATAAAGGCATGTAGAAGATGAATTATATTGTTGAATTATCCTGCATGCGGCCCCAGGCCCTGCCATGCTGTTCACTCATCACGAGCTTCGGAAAACCTGGGCATTGTTGTGGTTACAGAAACAGTTACAATTTTGAAAAGAAACGTCAACGATACAGCCAGAATGTTCACCTCCCATTCACCTCACTTCATTTCCTCACCAAACCACTCGCACCCACCATTTCCACGCTCGAGTCCAAAGGCGGGATCCATCCGATTCGCCATATCGACTCCATACCCCCGTATGTGTCTATGAGGGATTTCCTCCGTGTGCAGGTGGGGCCGCAGTAGCTCTGCGTACGTGCGATTCTCGCCTTCTGGAATGACACCGTACATCGCTGACGAGCACCCATGCGCCACAACCTGATAGTGCGGTGGTGCGATCTTCTTATTTTTGGTAGAAGTGATCACATAGGCAGGTCCGTCGCATTCCACTGAGTGCCTTGAGCTCCCGAGCTGGTGAACGAGGGAAAGAACGGGCCGCTGATTGGCCGAGTTGATGAAAGTAGAGGAGAGAAAGACGTCCCCGGGGTTGTCGTAGTTGCTGACATGGGCCTGGAGGACAGACGATGACGATAAGGAGATAGCCGTGGAGTCGGGTGGTCCAAAGAGGATTGGAGCCAGAAAATTGATTGAGCCATTTTTGCGGTCGCAGTGGAGTGCAGCCCCTCGGAGGAGGAGCTTATAGACTTCCTCGAGCCGCATGACCTGGCACCCTCTGCCATCCACAAAGTGAGAAAAGTGGATGTGGGCATCTTTAAACGCATGCAAGAGGGGAGGGCCATTCTCGTTGTCGAGAGGCCTTGCGTCGAGGATGGTATTCCAGTGATCTCGGTGGAAGAGCGATTTGAGGAAGTCGATGACGGAGAGGGGCTTGTGGTAATGCACTGCGTCCCGCCATGGGGTATACCGCAGAGCTGTGTCGTGAGCGAGTGTCCATAGTAGTCGCCCGACCATCTCAGCGCGTTCTCCATCCGTAACATGACCCTTCTCGAAGGCCCAGTCGAGTACCCGGGGTGGGAGTTCTTGGAAGTTGACTTCGGAGTTGATAAGCCGCGCGGCCGCCTCAGCTACAACCGGCTCCGATGGGGTCCCGGTGCGCACAGCGTCAAGAGACTCTGAAACCGTGAAGGCGACACGCATATACGCCCTGACAAGTTCCGCTTCCATTTGGCGAGCGGTTTGACGAGAAGGGTAAATGTCGAAGCCGATACGAATCCCCACACACGCGAGCTGGGCAGTGATATCCCCGCGAAAATTCAGCGTGGGATTGAGCTTTGTCTTTCCAAGATCGATAACGGAGTTATATCCGCGGTCATGAAGCGAGTGCCACCTGTAGGAGCGATGCATATCAATAACAGCACAGCAGACACTGAATTTTATGCTCACATGGCACGACCGAAACGTGCCATTACCTCCACCTGACATGCCACAGTCAATGCACATTCGCCAGATTCCCGGAGATCCGAATACAGGTTGTTTGCGAATACATCAAAGGGTAATTCGGTAACTGGTGGACAGAGCCTCGGCGAGCAACGAAACAGATCGACAGGAGGCGCAAGCGACCAAATGTTCGGATTCGTGGATATGAATACCGAAAAGACTGATGTCGAGCCGATAGCTTTAAGGACCAACCCAAGATTATGGTAGAGGCTGAAGGTCTGTTTGCGACTAATCGGCCTCTCCGTGAGTTCCTGGGCTTCATCGAACGCAAGGATGCAAGCGACTGGATGAAATTCAGTGTATTGTATGCGTAGATACTCGATGAACTCCTTGCACGACTCTTGCAGTGTCTTGAACAGAGTCTCCTTAGGCTGTTGCAAAAGAATCTACGCCCACTACTTTTGAGTTATGGTAAATGCTCAGGAGAAAAACTCCTACGTCAGCTTCGGTAATCACCCCGTCATAGAACGATACTCGCTCGGGATCAAGTTGCTCTTTGGTAACATTCTTGTTGAGGCGAGTGTACCACCATAGCGAAACTGGGACTCCATGGTGATCAGATTCCGATAGTAATGCACGTGCACGGGTAAAAAGAGAGCAGAAAAATGCAGCGAATTTCTTCTGCAAGTCGTCGTCGCCAAGTTCGTAGGCACCGCGGAGAAAGAAGTTTCTGACATTTGTGTCAGGGTGAGGATATGCTGTTGGTGTGTAAGTTGATTCCCAAGGGAGTACGGGATTGCATACCAAAGCTGGGATGGATATTTCGCCTAAGATTAAACAGGAAGGTAAAGCGAGATCGGGCGGTCTCTTCTATGCCACGCGACTTGCCCATGCCAGAAGACTGGACGATTGCGACAGCTCGATCGTATATACCCATTTTGTCATAATGGTCAAGGACCTCAAGGAGGGCAGCTGGAAAGCCAGGCACGTAAGGAACCTGGAAAGCCTCGAAAACAGCTGAAATCATCATGTGAGGCTCAAATGTGGGGAGCTCTGAGGAACCTGGCTCGACCTACCATCCCCTGAAATGAATGTAGTCTGAGCACGAAAAGAAAGAGAAAAGAAGACACTGACGATCGGTGCGAAAACCCCTATGGTCACCTGTTGCAAAGTTTCTGATCGAAGTCATGGATGTTTTCGTAGGCTAAGGGATGCGCGAGAGTGACTTAGAATCGGACTGAGAGAGCCCAAAGTTTGTGAGGGCCGGGGACGACGACTTAAATTATTGATCCCCTGTTCTTGTTCTATAGGGGGTAGTCAAGGTCTCGTTTGGCGGCAAATCGGTGGATGTACATGTTTATTTATATTTGGATCACTTTCCTTTTGTGTCGCTCTTGTGTAAAATAATAATAACGATGATAATAGCACGGCCCTCCGGGCAGACCTGGACCCAACGGCACGCTGTTGTCGTGTACTCGAAAAACCGACGTTCTTTAATTCAACTGACAAACTATCGTACACATATCGTACACCGAGCGTCGAGATTGATAACCTGCGAGAAGCCAAACAAAGTTGGATCCACTTTCCATCTAATTAGTTAACGCTTTGTTCTGGATGTACACGCGTGCCCTGAAAGATGATCAATCAGATTGTAACTGTTTATTCGCCCCGTAACGTACATGCGTATCACTTCGGCGATGGAAAGGAGATCATCCTCGCAGCAGCTCTCTACAGCGTATGCATGGCGGAGGCGAAATATAAGGTAGGGACAGTCGTTTGTTCCATCATTGTGCAGGTTGTGGTCGAACACACAGAAAAAGAGGACACAGTGTCCGTTTTTGACAACCTTCAACATGGTAGATTCCAGGCTGGCGACGCTTGAAAACAAAGTGAATAAAGAAGGAATCCGGATGTTTCCATTTTCCGCTTCTTTGATAGCGATGGGCATGAGACCGCTCCATCTAGAAGGGGAAACGAAGTAAGATACAACAATGCGACGCTCTAGCGCATAGCCGATGAGAGGTTGAGCATCTTGCAGGCTAAAGACGATGTGAGAGTAGTCCAATGTTATAGGGGTGAACAACATCACCTTCCGATGACGTTA
This sequence comes from Xanthoconium purpureum, assembly GCA_038090075.1. NCBI lineage: Eukaryota > Fungi > Basidiomycota > Agaricomycetes > Boletales > Boletaceae > Xanthoconium > Xanthoconium purpureum. Next base: position 187 of record JBBPMA010001361.1, on the reverse strand, counting down.
ATAATGTCCACCTTATCATCTTCGGTGAAACTTGTAAACATTTCGGTGCGAGAGTCCTTGCGCATCGCTAAGTAGGGACACCTGATGAGACCGGCAGGCCCCTCTTGGAGAGCTGCGTCGTAGTAAATGACGATATCAAAAGCACCCGGTTCAAAAGGCTGCGGGTCCGCAAATAAAGTCTGGTGCA
>JBBPMA010001359.1:0-11420 GCA_038090075.1 Xanthoconium purpureum | reverse complement strand
CACATCTGCCGCAATCTATGCATGTCCACAAGAAGCAAGTTTAGGTCACATTTTCACAGGCGTGAGACTCAGGCTGGTGAAAAGGTTGGGCATAGGGTCTTATGTGACGCGACGGCCCCGCGTGAAAACGAAGAACTGTTGAATATACAACATCAAGGGAAAATCGTGAGCCGGTATACCACCCAACGCAATGGAGTTTTTGGTCTGTCCAGTGGTGGAGAACATCATGACTGGACACTACCTCGACGATTTCACAGATCCCGGAAAAGCGGTAGGTAGAACAATAACCTGCCCATCTATTAGACCTAAGCATGTTGCGCTCGCAGGACGCCAATGAGGCGCGAGTAGGTCGTACAAATATGCACGCTCCATGCAGCCCTGACGTTGGCCTTTAGCATCAACCGGAAACGTATTCCGATTCGAGTTTCACTGGTCAAAGTGGGGAACAATTCTCACAAGGCAATCATCCTGCACCCCTCAATAGTGGAGAACTTGGGATTCCACGCTCAGAGCCCACACATACACCCAACACCGGGCCCGGTCTGGTCGCCGAAGAGGTAAAGTTGGACTGCCCTCTCCTGGCATTTACGACTGAGTATCTTACCTGTAGGACTTTGTAACTATCGACACTTCCACCACCTTCCCGCCTACCCAGTACGTTCCTGAAAATTGGCGTAAAAATTGGCGTAAGAATTTGGTCGGTAAATCCTTTGCTGGCCTATTTCAGAGTATGGATGAGGACCATACCCCACAACCCGACGACGCTACGAATATCGACCAGAGAGATTCTGCGACCTCGGGTCCCCCGCATTTCACCACCGAGCCCGCTCTGGTCTCCGAACGAGGAAAAGAGGTGAAGTTAGACATACTTCATTCCCTTCTGTGACCGAATGTTTTCTGCATAGGAATTCCTAGGAATTCATACTGAAGATACCGTCCCATATAACCCGTGTAGTCCCAAAAACCGAGGCCGATATCCGCCGGGAATGTATTACGACGACGAATTCCCTGAACAAGATATGGATGACGCCCTACAACACACCATTCCTCCTCTGGGCAACAGGCAGAGAGGCCTCGCACTTTTGGATAGCTCCAAGCCTGTTCCGATCACAGGACAACGAGAAGAGGTAACATTGAACGCCCCCACCTCCTCTGGCAACTGAGTATCTTCCGCATAGAATGTAGATATCTATACCCCGAATATTGTCATCTTCGGCGAAACCGGTGTTGGAAAGTCGTCCATCATAAACCTTATTGCCGGTCAGAAGCTCGCAGGCACCTCAAATGATGCCGAGGGGTGTACTTTCGAGCACAAACGGTACCGCATCACACTCGGCGCTATGTCGTCCGACCTCTGGGACACTACTGGATTAGACGAAGGGTCCGAGGGGACAGTACCTGCCAAGGTAGCAGAGAAAAATCTGAGAGAGTTAATGCGAGGGCTGGCACACTCGGGAGGGATCCATCTCGTCATCTATTGTATCCGCGGCACTCGACTCACTAAGGCTCTCAAACGCAACTACGACCTATTTTACGTCACGGTCTGCCGGAAGAAAGTGCCTGTGGCATTGGTCGTGACTGGGCTGGAGCACCAGCTCGGTGAGATGGAGACGTGGTGGACTACGAACGAGGCGGTGCTGCGGCGGTACGGGATGCAGTTCGATGCACATGCGTGCGTAACGACACTCGATGTTGAAGATCATATCATACAACAGCGACGCTCTGACTCGCAGAAACTTCTGCGTGACCTCGTGGTCGAATACTCTCGGCGCTCTGGATGGAAAACCGACCCATCGTTTATGTCGCGGGTGTTGCCTATACTCCGTAGTACCTTCCGTGGGGCTTTGACTGGAAGTCCAGGAAATATGACAGCCATGCGGAAGGTAGTCGTCTGTGGCTCCTTCACTGGAGCCTCACCAGCAACCACCATTGTCTGGCCCCGGAGCATAGAGCGGATAAACAATAGGCAGTACGAAGTTGTTCGGGTGGACAAACATACGTTCACATCGAGGACGTTGGAAGACGCTGGAGGCATTGGTGCAGGCGTGCTTGTCTTCCACACTTCCCCTTTGGTCGATCACTGCATCCCACCAGATGACGCCAACGCGTTGAAAAGGTTCTACAACATAGCGGGTAGGCGGGGTTGTTGCGTAATTATCGTGCTCCAAGGCCACGATGATAAGGATAAGGAAGAAACCTGGGCTTGTTGGGATGACTTTTGCTCCTGTCACAGCAACATCCAGACACAACTGGTTTCCACTCCCATCCCACTGGCTGATGCGCGCGCAATTGTGGATGAACTGATCGAAAGTCTGTACACCGAGCCTGTCGAGGTCAAGAGCCGCGGTTCCTTCAAAAAGTTGATGACTGGCAAGTACATCAAGTGATTCTCGTATCGTTTATTTTTACTTAGACCTAACTTTGGGTGGTGCAGAAGTTGTCGAAATGTGTTCTTCGTGGACGACTCACACGAGCGGACCGCATGCATGTCAGAGACAGGCCGAGGTCAACGTGATGAGTTAGAGAACAAGTTTCCGAGTTGTCTACAGCCGCTGGCGGGCGGTGGAGTGTCAAATTAGGCGTGCATCTGTACCATTTGACTGAAATGGCGATCTGTGGAGTCCGTATTCTAGACCTGATTGTGGCTTCATCAATTCTGAGTGATGGCAGCATTCTTCAGACTTTTAAATGCACATTTTCATAGAAAATATCAAACGCCTCGCGGCATCCTCACTGAATTGGTGTGGTCATGAATCGTTCTGATTCACTCGTTTCATTCGTAATGGAAACGCGCCGTGTCACATCAGAGGCGTAGAGTGTGAACTTATACACGTTTCTGATGAGCTTTCCCCCTTTCCTGATAGCTCCCTGGTGGTGTCAGCGTGCAGCCGGCGTCATCGGCGGCAGCCAGCCCGATTACGCTCGCCAAATGCCGCATGTCCCTCTGGATACACGCACAGCAACCCCAACTTCCCAAGTCACTCTCCAGTAGCTGAGACTCACACACACAGTGCATCCGCGCATTGTACCCATTACGGCGGTGGACGACAATATAAATTGGATCAGTCTTCCAGAATCCAGAGCCCACGACTTTCTTGTCTACTTTTAAGCCCGCCAGTTTATCGAAGAATTACTTGGTAGGCTGTCGAATTTCGAGTCATTGCTATCTTTCCTAATTTCAGGCGTCACTTTTGTCCAGTTCACAAGGAATCGTATCCTGACTTCTGTGGTACCCATTCAAGATGTCAGGCAATCAGTCCACCGGAGGCGTGGCTAGTAAGTTTATTGGGTTGCCTGCTCTTCCCCCAGAATGTCTAATGGTTCTCGAAATCGTGGCCCTGGGTTACCAGTGGAGAAAGAAACAATTCAGGACTCCGTTTCTACTTCAAATCTTTTCATTTACAACCCAGGCCAGACACCGAGTTGTAGGTCTCAGCAACCCACCACGCTGTGCTGCTAATCACAGCCCTACCTATCAGCATCCGCATCGCTTGACACCAAACCCAAGAATGTAATTCTGTTCGGCGAAACAGGCACCGGGAAGAGTTCAGTGATCAATCTCATGGCTGCCCGTGAAGTCGCGGCAGTCTCTCCAGATACAGAGGGTTGCACGCTGAAAGCGACGGAGTACTCCTTTACTCTCTCGAATCCAAAGATGTCATTGCGCATCTTCGACACCGTCGGGCTCGAAGAGCCAGAAATGGGCATCAACACGTTCTTCGGTGCCATAGAGAAGGCGCAGCAGCTCATTACGACTCTACACAACAATGGAGGCATCGACCTCCTCCTCTTCTGCGTCAGAGGGGGGAGAGTCACGAATACGATGCAGCGGAACTATCGTCTGTTTTTCGAAATCTTGTGCGACAAGCAGGTACCGCTCGCAATCATTGTCACGCATCTGGAACAGGAGGACGTTATGGAGAATTGGTGGGTCAGAAACAAAGAGACGTTCCGACGATACGACATCCGCTCTGTCGCCCACGCTTGCATCACCGCCCTCCCAGCACATGTGACGTTGTACGCGGAGAAAAGGGTTCAGTCTCGGAACATTCTCCGGGAATTGTTTCGTGAGGCCCTAAGTAGTCCCAACACATCTTACATGCAGGCAGCACTAAAGTGGATCGCCACCTTCACCGAGAAGTCCTGGTCATTTTTAGCGAACAAGTTGCCCTTCAAGGGGAAAGACTTATCGAAGAGGCTCGAAACACGTTGTGGGTTTCCGCGTGGCGAGGCGCAGAGATTGGCAGCGATAATCACCAAACGCGCTACCTGACTTGTGGTAATATCCGCCAATCGAAATTTTGGTTACTTACATGTATATGCCACTGACCCAATCTCTGTCTATACTTTACTGCGGGTTTGAAAGACATAGTGACGTCTTGTAGTATGTAAACACAAGCTTCAACGATGCTCACAGTTATTAACGAGGTTGCGACAAGGATGCAAGCTGAAGACGAGCCGTGCCAGTGTACCGAACGATACAAGTGCAGGACGACGACATATTGTGAATGACTCTAACAGAAGCTGGTGAGTAAATCTAGGATGACAAAAGGCTGCAAAGTCAGTCCTTAGTAAACAAGGATAAACAGAAAGGGTGAAACGTGTCGTGGCGAATTGGGAGTCACGGTCGTGCTCCGGAATGTTACATACAGTCGACTCTGTCATAACCCATACGTGGTATAGGCCATACTCTGCAATAACCCATACAATTTTGGATATCCCATGTTGGTATGCGGGGATTTTGACCCCATAACCCATATCTCTGTCATACCACATAACCCATACTTTTTTGGCCCCCATAACCCATACAGCTACCCCCAACGTGGCACAATGTTTGGTTATATAATTATTTTTTTTGTGCCAAAGTTGGCAGGACGGACCTGAACCGTCACCTTCTCAACTTCTCACGCGCCCCTCCCACCTCCGTCTGTGCCTATCTCAAACCTACTCTGCACGGACAACTCGGAAGCACGACACCCGACCACCTCGGATGATGATGGCCCAGACCACATTGCAGAAGTCGAGAACGAAGTTTCCAAGGCCTTGGATGACCTAGAGGGCTTCAACAGCCAAACCGAATGACCATCGAGGAGTTTCTTAATCCGATTGAAGAAACTCACCATATGTTCCAGGCAACGGATCAAGATATCTATGACGCGGTGATGGACGCAAAAGTGGCGCGGGAAAGGGTGGCACTGGCTGGAGGTAGCGCGCAGTCGGATGATGCAGATGACGAACCTGTCAAGCCAACACGTACCCGCAAGGAGGTACTCCAGGCTGCGCTGATAGTAGAAGAATACATCAGCGAGCTTGATGGACCATATGCGCGAAATTTGGAGTCAGCGCTGCGCCTGCTTGCAAAGCAGACGAGGTTTATGGACCTGGACTTGAAGGACTTGAAGGACGCAAAACTGGCGAGCTATTTCAAACGTACATAGCCTATTATCAACAGTAACACAGTTATATAGGTAGTTACCATCATTTTTAATGACATTTGTCCGTCCATATTCAATCTCGCTCACAACCCATACTCTGTGATGACCCATGCTCCAAGGCCTATCTCGAACGGTATAGGTTATGACAGAGTCGACTGTACTAAGTAGTAATCCGAGCCAGTCTCAGTCGTACCACGTGGTCTATTATTCAGAGCCTTGGACCTCCGAGCGAGGGGCCCGATGTACGATCATTCGGTTAGCCACGAGCTTAGGCCACGATGGACACCGGCATTCCAAACAACGTGTACGTCCATAGCCCTAGTCTTGTTTTCACTCAACTTCCAGTATGCCCATCCTCTGTGAATTCGACACTCGGACCATCCATCCCCCAGCCAACCCACAAGCCGACACCCGCGCCACTGTATGCTTCCCTCGTCCACTTGTTGCCCTTCCCCGTCTCCCTCACGGCATCCGTAAGCTGGATGTGGGCAAGAACGCTACGATCCGCATCAAGTCGACAATACCCTACTTCACCGATACTTGGGCTGACTGCCACATCACAACATGGCTTGCCTCCACGCTCTACAGTGGCATTGCCAGCATCTTCATTCTCACCCCTGGGGACCTCGACTTTCTCACCGGCGAGCACATGCGCAAGCGCAACGACCCGTCTTCCGTGCGCGTCAACTTTGAGCGCCGGTTCGTAACGCCTCCCAAGGTCGTCGTTTTCCTCAACTATATCGACCTTGACAAGAAGTTCAACTGGCGCCTCAGAGCGAGCGCCCGCGATATCGACGTGAACGGGTTCACACTCCACATCGAGACCTGGGGAGACACGGTGTTGTACGGCGCCAAGGCTTGCTGGATCGCCTATCCAGAGGACCGCGAACACATTTATAGCGCGTCCGTCAACACGATGGACCTCAAAGTCGGTACCCTCACCAATACGCAGTTTAAAAAAGAGAGCCGGGACATCACATTTGGCTCAGTGTTGTTCTGGAAGAATCCATCCGTCTTTGTCGCGTTGAACTTTCTCGACGTTGACTGCAAGGCGAATCTTCGCCTTGCGGCCTATGTGGATGGGGTCTCCAGGACCGGACTAGTCTGTCATTTCGATTCTTGGCTTGACACCGTCGTGTATGGTGCCGGCGCCAGCATCATTGCATTCAACTAAACATGAACGTAAGTCACTCCTTTATACTGCGTTGCAGAACGCTAACATGGTATCACGTTATTCTTGTACTACAGGTCACCACTTGTTCCCTTTCCTTTGCAATGGAATCAAATTATCGTCTGCAGAATGAATACTTTTGTATCTGATCCGACTATGTCAACCTTCCCATTAGTTCTTCATTTATAGGTCCTAGGGTGTTCGCATTCATCTCTTGTGGTTGTGCTCGTCCGACTGGATCTGATACATCTGGAACACCCGGAGCGTTAGATCACCGCTCCAAAATAACAGTGCGAGCGCAGGCACACATCAGTACAGGTTTTCTATGTCGTTTCCAAGTTCCTTTAGCATTGCTCCTACCTCACGACAGTGATGTCTTTTTGTCCTTTGTCAGCACGTTACTTAGTTTCTTTGTCTTTCTTCGGTATCTATGCCACTTTATTCTCGAACCTCGTATATAGACCACACCTTTCTGAGGCTTGGTGATCCCAGGTTCGCATGCTGTGGTGCCTGCGAATGCGATGCTCTCGAGCAGCTTGCTCATCGATCCTGTTTCACATTGATTTCATCATGATCTCGCCGTCCTTTACTGACAGTTCGAGTGAGTCGAGTCTCTGCGAGTTCGCTCGAACCGTCAGGTACTCGGATGGAGTGGCCGCACTCCAGCTTTTCGTTGGTCTTTTTTTCCCGTGCCGCGCATTTTTTGACCTATATTCGGCTCAATAGTATGTATGTGGCCTGGTAAGTACCACCTGGGCTATGCCATCAAACTTTTGAGCCACTTGGGTCGGTCCAATGAGATCTGTGCATTTAATTCTTTGTCCTCACAGAGCGGATTTGGCCCACTAGTGAACCCGGTCCACTACTAGTAAAATGGCGATCCAACACGCTCCTATCGAGAAGCCGTGAGGAGATAGGATGACGTGTTTTCGTTGACTTTGAAAACACGGCGAGGCACTTGGATTACCCATTCTTGAAAGCATTGTTAGCCCATTTTGCTACGCTGGGTACGCCAATCACACAGTCAGTAGAACGATCCTCTCGATATTGATGTTATCATTTTTGGAAACCGCGTGGATATGGAATGTTTCTTGTGTCCACTGGTTCGTAATTTACTTGGGCAGTACGCGTATTGTATCATTTCACTATTTTGAACCAGAATAAATATCAAGTCCCCCACAGGAGTAGCGTTTTCAGATGAGGATAAACGAAAAGCAATAAGTTACTAGAAATATAATACTGTACTATAGACAAAATCGTGCCAACATAAATACGCATGTCTATCTATTCCGGACTCGCCAAAGGAAATCACCTCAGTGCTGTTCTATCCCTTGAACCATGCCGTCTGCGAACGGCCAATCGTTGTATCCGAAAGGCGTCAAGTTGCCTCACAGGTAGAACTTTGACCGGTCCGAGGGTGCAAGGGGTAGGTTCTTTCGCAGCCGCGCCGGGAAATCAGGCTGATAACCAATAGGTGAGCACAGAGCTCTGGAATGGAAGGGTAGGAAACCTCACGTTTGTGATGTAGAGCCGCCCAAAAGTGATAAGCCCTCCCTTATCTTCCGCGGTGCACAATGCTGTTTCGCGCGTGTATCCACCGGCAGAAATGAATATCCTCTCTTCACCACCCTCGCCACCGTTCCATATCTCTCTAAGGAAGTCGTTGTTTTCGTCTGGTGTTGTTGTTACGTCGGTGACCCCAGACACGCGAGCCTCAATCGCATGGAGATACGCCATCTTTGGGTGCTTGTCGCGTAGAGCAGTCACAAGATATGCAAAGGTTGGTCGCGGGTCGGGCATCCTCATGCCTGTAATGCACGCGGATTAAGTCGACAACGTACCGACCAGGGCAAGAACCCGTATTTACCTTGGAAAGTGCTCCAGGGACTAAGACGAATTGCAACTCGGTCCTCGCCGACAGCGTCCACAACGGCGTCGACAATCTCCCTGGAGAATCTCGTTCGGCCTTCTCCGTCTCCACCCCATCTATCCGTGCGCTTGTTGGACACTGTGAATAAACTGGTCGGGGAGGTAACCGCCCGCGCTATGAATCTCCACCCCCTCGAACCCAGCACAATGCACGGCGTTACTTGCTGCATTTGCGTACGCGACGATATACTCTCTGATTTCGGCCTCGGTCAACGGACGAGGTACCGGATCTGAATCGGACGATGCAGATACGAATGGTGAGGGGGGATCCTGTTTCTGGAGGAACTCGGGATCGGCGGTGCGACCCAATGCCCAAAGCTGGAAGAATATGTACGATCCTTTGGCATGAACGGCGCCCGTGACCTGACTCAATTAATCGCACAGTGAGACACATTGGGATGGAACAGGAGCAATGGAAGAACCTTTTTCCAGGCTTCAATCTGCGCGTCGGTGTAGATGCCTGGGACATGGGCATATCCTCCTGCGTCATGAGAAATGAAGGTGACTTCCGTTATGAGAAGCGACCCTGGTGTGGAAGCGCGCTGAGCGTAATACGATGCATGCTGGGGCCCGGGGACATGAGAGGCATAAGCTCGGTAGCGTGTCAAAGGGGCGAGAACGACGCGGTGTTGAAGTGTTAACCGGCCGACCTTGATGGGCTTGAAGAGCGCAGGCGTTTGCTGTGGCGACCATTGCCAGTTAGGAAGGATAGAAGGAATTTGATGGTCCCGACCTCGACGCTGGGGCACTATATAGTCGCAGAGTTTCCGATTATTATCAACGACGAGTCTTGCGTGTTGTAAGCGTCAGGACGAGATTTATAAGGATCCATCGCGAGCTCTCCCCCGAAGGATAAGAAAGTTGTAGGTATTAGTAATCCGGGAGCCATTCTCAGTCGTGGTCTGTTATTCAGAGCCTCGGACCTCCAAGCGAGGGGCCCGATGTACGATCGTTCGATTAACCACGAGCTTAGGCCGCGATGAACACCGGCATTCCAAACAACGTGTACGTCCATAACCCTAGTCCTGTTTTCACTCAACTTCCAGTATGCCCATCCTCTGCGAATTCGACACTCAGACCATCCATCCCACAGCCAACCCACAAGCCGACACTCATGGCATCGTGTGCTTCCCTCGTCTGCTTGTTGCCCGTCCCCGTCTCCCTCACGGCATCCGTGCGTTGGATGTGACCAAGAACGCCAATATCCGCATCAAGTCGACGATACCCTACTTCACCGACACTTGGGCTGAGTGCCACATCACAACCTGGCACGACTCCACACTCTACAGCGGCGTTGCCAACATCTTCGTTCTCACCCCCGGGGACCTCGACTTTCTCACCGGCGAGCACATGCGCAAGCCCAGCGACCCCTCCTCCGTGCGCGTCAACTTTGAGCGCCGGTTCGTAACGCCTCCCAAGGTCGTCGTTTTCCTCAAGTATATCGACCTTGACAGGGGGTTCAACTGGCGCCTTAGCGTGAGCGCCAGTGATATCGACGTGAACGGGTTCACACTCCACATCGAGACCTGGGGAAACACGGTGCTGCACCTCGCCGGGGCTTGCTGGATCGCCTATCCAGAGGACCGCGAACACATTTATAGCACGTCCATCAACACGATGGACCTCAAAGTTGGTACCATCACCAGTCCGCAGTCTCAAAAAGAGAGCCGGGACATCACATTTGGCTCAGTGTCGTTCTGGAAGAATCCATCCGTCTTTGTCGCGTTGAACTTTCTCGACGTTGACTGCAAGGCGAATCTTCGCCTCACGGCCTATGTGGATGGGATCTCCAGGACCGGACTAGTCTGTCATTTCGATTCCTGGCATGACACTGTCGTGTATGGTGCCGGCGCCAGCATCATTGCATTCAACTAAACATCGACGTAAGTCACCCTTTTATACTGGGTTGCAGAACGCTAACATGTTATCACGTTATTCTTGTACTACAGGTCACCACTTGTTCCCTTTCCTTTGCAATGGAATCAAATTATTGTCTGCAGAATGAATACTTTTGTATCTGATCCGACTATGTCATCCTTCCCGTTAGTTCGTTATTTATAGGTCCTAGGGTGTTCGGATTCATCTCTTGTGGTTGTGCTCGTCCGACTGGATCTGATATATCCGGAACGCCTGGAGCGTTAGGTCCTCGCTCCACGATATGTTGAAATAACAGTGGGAGCGCAGGCACACATCGGTACAGGTTTTCTATGTCATTTCCAAGTTTCTTTAGCATTGCTCCTACCTCATGACAGTGATGTCTTTTTGTCCTTTGTCAGCACGTTACTTAGTTTCTTTGTCACTTTCTTCGGTATCTATGCCACTTTATTCTCGAACTTCATATATAGGCCACACCTTTCTGAGGCTTGGTGATCCCAGGTTCGCATGCCGTGGTGCCTGCGAATGTGATGCTCTCGAGCAGCTTGCTCATCAACCCCGTTTCACACTGATTTCATCATGATCTTGCTGTCCTTAACTGACGGTTCGAGTGAGTCGAGTCTCTGCAAGTTGCGCTCGAACCGTCGGGTACTCGGATGGAGTGGTCGCACTCCAGCTTCAAGTTTTCGTTGACCTTTTTTTTCCCGTGCCGCTCATTTTCTGATTATATTCGGCTCAATAGTATGTATGCGTCTACCGTCAAAACGTGCGTTCCACACCGTGGGAGCTCGGCATCAACCTTCTGGAATGGTGTAACGCTCGCGATCCAGCTCTCCCGGTAAGCCCTGTTCGAACTTGAATCATAGTATTTGAGACTTCTAACATATATACCGCCGCTCGCCAGTGTTGTTTAGTCTTCATAGAATTACAGGTGTATCAAGATTCTCAAACGTGCCTTTATTTCTCTGTTTCTTCTCTCACCCGAAATGTGTCCTCTTCGCCTTCATTAG
>JBBPMA010001358.1:0-11423 GCA_038090075.1 Xanthoconium purpureum | reverse complement strand
AACGTCTTCTCGAGCGTGCACAAGCAAGCAGTGCAGCTCAGGCGTACGCGCTTCAAGCCGAGTTATCTATTCTCAAGGGACAGATACAACCGAACAATCAGTCCCATGCTCCGGTCCATGACAATGAGATTTGCGTCTGCGGAGGTCGGAAAGCAAAGGGATACTGGAGTGCGTACGCGGAGCATCTGAACGAGGACGAGGACGGACTCGGATTAGCGAGCGTGTTGAGGGGTGATGGGCGGGGTGGGTTTGATGAAAAGGAGGTGAAGAGGGCTATTAGGGGGTTAAAGAGGGAGGCGAGGACGAAACTGTGAGTGCCTCCCCATATTCTCGCGTGCAGCATCCGCGCATATATGCACTCCTGGCCACGAGCTCGGATTCTGTGCATACCCTGTTCCTATTCTTCCATCGTTGGCCACCATGCTGATCGCGCCTCCGCAGAATTGGTTTAATTTTAGATTGTGAGTGCATCTCCTTCAAGTAGATCTACCAACTTGTCACGCTGACGAACTGTCCCGCGTGTCTGGCTCTCATCTTTCCTCGCTAACTTTCATTCGCACTTTGGTGACTTCCTCCAGCTCTGTTACCGGGAGATATCCCCCTGCAAATCTTGCTCTTGCAGAAATACCTCAAGTCAACGTTTGATATCGTGGGTACCCTCGCACCGGGGTTGGCGCTACGGATCCTTAGGGAATTGAGCATCAAGGAGGTCGCCAAGGCCAGCCTGGTGAGTGGCGCCCGACTTCCGTCGAGAAGAGACCCATTGAAGGACTGACTTGGATGTTGTGTATAGGTGTCGAAGAAATGGTTCGCAGCGACGAGGCACCCTGCATTGTGGCGTTGGCACTGTCTTCGGTTGACGGCAAACGATCCGGTGCCCATTAGAGCACCTGATACACCCGAAGGGTGGTATGTATACTCTTTCTCGGTTCTTACCGAAGATCTCTAACGACATCCTATGTCGAACTAGGTTCCCATTGTATCGCTCACTGCACCACCGCGAGTCCAATTTCGCGAATGCCATACCGCAGAGCATCAGGTTCTTGAACGGACATACCAACTTTTGCACGACCTTGCTCTTAAGAGGTGTGTACGATTCTCGTCAAGAGTGTAGTGTTTATTTTAATTCGGGTGACATCCTTAGGCAAACGGCTCATTTCGGGATCTTATGATGAAACTATCCGGTTCTGGGACATTGAAACCGGCGAAATGAAGAAATGCCTGCAAGTCAAAAAACCCGTTAGCTGTGTGGATTTCTTGGCAGAGGAAGGTGCGGATTTTACTCGCAGCACCCTCGATGCCTTCACTCATCCTTCCACTCAGAGGTGTTCGTCGTTGGGTTCCATGACGTTGGGTAGGTTGCATGCATCCGTATGATGAACTGGCACTGAGAACCCCATTGAAGACGCGTGCATTTGTTCTCCTCGGTCACCTTCACGCCGCTACAACAGCTGGCTGGTCACCTGAACGGTATCCGTGCCGTTGCTCTCTCTTCGCGCAACCTTGTCAGTGCCGGAGCGGACAAGGCCTTGGTTTGCTGGGATTGGCGGGCAGGAACAAAGATCGTTCGGTTTGGACAACAGACGACCGTCAACATTGGCGTGCAGATTGTTGGATCTGGTGGGGCGGATGAAGGCGAGAGGGTGGTCAGCGTAACTATCGATGGTATCGTTAGGGTGTTCTCGATCAGTTGAGTTTTCTTTTGGTGTTCATCTCCGATGGTCGCTGATCTAGATTGTAGAACGAAGGGAGATGGTCTCGCAGTTTAGACTCTCTGAGTTGGGAGGGATCGATCCTGCTCTGAACGCACGGCTACATAACGTCGGTGCAGCGCCAAATAACATGCTTCAATGGTTTGCAGCCAAAGGTACACAAATGACGGTATGTGCCTGTCTATAAGCCTTTTCATTCTCCAACAATCTGCCAGTGCGCCACGAAATCGGTTATCCTCCACTTGCAATGGACCGAAGATGAAGGAAAGCATTCTCCAATCGAGGGTAGCCTAGCGTCACCTACCAGCAGCAGTGCGCGGTTGACTTCTCCAACACCGCCGTCCAATCTCGTACGCAGCACCACTGACCCGCGGCTTCGTGGGCTTGCATCGCTCTCGAGATCGACGTCGTCGCTCGTTACTCCGCAGCGTCGACAATCGACTCTTGGGATATCTGTCAATGCTCCGAGTGCTCCAAGGGGTCGTCTTTCTCTTGCCACGCCTGGAACGCCTCTATCTTCACTGCTCACCCCTTCGACTCGCTCGGGGACTCCGTTGTCCCCGATGGGAAGCGGAGCTGTCGGTGCCGAGGGATTTGCTATTAGGTACGGACGTGCTGCTATCTTGACGGCCCCGCCGAAACTGGTTGCGGTGGTGGAGACACCAGACGTTGCTGTTGGCGCAGTCGATCCAAGGAAGAGGAGAGTAGTTACTGCAACCAGGTTCAGTTCTAGAGCGGGAGCTGATCGAAGGGTAAGGAATGTAGATTTTATGGCATGGAATATTTTTCTGATTCTTGGATAGGTTCTGATGTCGACCCATGAAAACAAGGAAAATATCGGCCCCGACTTCGATCTTCCCGGAGAGGGAAACGGACAGGGTTCTGACGATAAATTCACTTTGGATGACTTCCATCGTGGGCTTTCGACCCCGGAACCAGGCGTGGACATTGATACGAATATCATCCCTCTTTCTGGAGCGTGGGCTGCGCTTGCTCGCGTCAATGGGGATATCGTGTCGACAAAGGGACTACTGGGTGCTCTGCCCAACAAGTTTACTGGTCTCGCGACGCCCGAAAAGAATCCGATGTCGATGCAGTTGAGTCACGAAGAAGTCGTCGTGGGCTGTGCGGATGGCACTATCTAGTGAGTGCATTATGCTGCTCGGAGGGACGCTTATTCACCATGGCTTTATAGCGTCATGAATTTTGTTGGCCACGAGTATCAAAGGGAGAAATCCGCTCAAACGGACGACGTCGAAGAGGACGAGGGCACTGTTGACTCTACGGACGACCTTGGTGCATAAGCGGGTGTCCCCGTGAGCATCCCATCCTCGCCCCATGCCCTAGGCAATGTATTTCCGAAACCAGCACAAGGACCCTTTTGCATTCGCATTCTCTCTTCCACTAGAGTACACGTAATATCGAACTCGCATCCACTCGTTCACTACTCTACGTTCGTTCGCATTCCTAGTCGACTTACCTACGTTTTGCATTTGATCCGTATCGTCATGTTACCTACCTACTTCTCAGAGGGTGAATTACGTAAGAAAACGCGCTTTACACTAAACGTAACCATCGTTGGGTCCAACGTCCACCATCTTTGTTGGACAACGACGACCATGTCCCCCTCTGACGATTCCGACGTCGTGTCAGAACGCGAAACCCAATTCGTGGAACAGTCAGGCGACGAAGACGTCCTATGGGCCGTGCAGGAGATTACCGCTGAGCGGGGCAACCTATACAAGGTGAAATGGGCTGGGATCAATCCGGAGACGGGGAAACCATGGGCACAGTCGTGGGTCCCAAAACATGACTGTACGGACGATTTGGTGGTCGAGTGGAAGAGGAAGAAGAAGCTTGTGGGGAAGAAACGCGGTGAGTGTCGTGTTGTGCTTTTGTGCGCTTTCTCCCCCTTTCTTGCGTGACGGCGCGTCGTCTTTGGGCGTTTTTCTTTTATTTTATTTTTATTTTGGAGAGCGTCGCGATGGTTGCTGACGCTTGGTTTTCTTTTGCGTGTGTGGGGGGATGTAGGTAGAGGGACGAGCACGACATCGCGCACGTCTGGCGCGTCCAAGCGTGCGGGCTCGTCGACGTCTGGCGCACGAACGCGTCGGTCGACGTCCAAGGCGACGTCTTCGCGTGTGGACTTGGGCGACCGAGGGGTCTCGCCGCCGCCAAAGGTGTCCACGAATGCGCGGACTGGTAAACGGAAACGACAATCTGAGACGCCTGCGACGACGTTGTCGACGAGGAGCGATGGTGCGGAGCGGGACGATGAACGAGAACGAGAAAGGGGACGGAAGGGAGGGGAGCAGGAGGTGGGGTCGGAGTTGGCGAGGCCGAGAAAGAAGCAGAGGACGATAGTGGAGGTGTTGTTGCCGCCTATTTCTTCGGATGAGGAGGTGCCGGTGCAAGCAGTACGCACCAAGAGCAATGGGACGCTGCGGGACAAGACACTGAGGAAGAGTAATGGGACCTTGAGGGATGAGGACGATGGAGAGGATGGCTCACCGCATAAAGCCAAGTCCAAGTCAGAACGTCGCGGGTCAAAGGGCACTGTTGCCAGTGCGACGCCTCGGGACAAGACGGAGATCGAAGTGGACGTCTCGGACGGGGATGATAGCTCGCCCCCCAAAGCCAAGAGCAAGCTCGAGCGTCGCTTAGACGTGTATTCAAAGGGCTTTCTTGCCAACTCGAGGCCTTTGGACGGGCGTGCGTCTCAGGCCAAGATGGAGAGCAAGGTCGATCCTCGGCGCAAGGAACGTGTCTCCGCTCCCGGCGTCCCATCGGCCGACTCTGAGGATGAGGACGAGGACCTTCGACCGCCTGGACCCAAGAAAATGTTGATGCCGAAACGTAGATCACCCGAGGAGGAAGAGGATGACCTGTCCGAGAAAGAGGTAGAGCCGACTGTCCTTCCTATCAAAGTCGGACCCCCGCGAGGCATAAAGCGTCAGGGGATGCCGAAGAAATCTGGGTCAACTAGCAAACCTGGACCATCGCGTATCAAGCCTCGGGCAGGCGAGTCCGCCGATGAACGCGTTCCTGCAGAAGAAATCGGTCATGACGTCTCAACGTTTGGTACTCCTCTGCTACCACGGCAGAAAAAAGTCGGTCATCGTCCTTCCCCGCCTCCTTCGCGTATATCCACACCTCAGATCTCCTCGAGTGCGCGTCCACACAGTCCCGTTCTTTCTCCTGGAGCTATGGCGCGACTCGAGCAATTTGACCAAATGATGGTGGATCTAGCGCAGGCTGCCGCAGACGAATCGGATCAGATGCCTGATGATGGTCCCTCCCATCTTAACGACACTTATGACGCTCATGACGCTCATGACACCTTTGACCCACTTCCTCCACCTACTCCAGTCAAGTCTAAATCGAAACCTTCGAAACCACATACGCCCAACGGACTCATCGTTCCCGAGACTGAATCATCGGGAAACTCTCAAACCCAGTCACAAAGCCAGTCGCCGCTCAAACCACCGCAACCGCCCCCACAGCCACCGCTAGCGCGCGATAAATCCCCGCGTAAACTAATCGATCTCCCTACCATCGCTGTTATTGCCGCCTCTGCAACGTCTTCGTCCGCTTCGCCCCAGGATCTTGTTCCACCGCAGAAATTCCCCCCTCCCACAAATCGTCCGTCAAAAGGGCCGGCATTCAAGATTGCTCCTAGTACATTCCGTTCGACAACCAATGCACGTCCGCGCGTCGATGATTCTGAACCACCGCTCAGCTCGATCGAGAGCTTCTCATCTCCGAAGCACGTCGACAAGGGAAAACAGCGAGCGGTCGAAGACGTCATCAGTCTGTCTGAGGGGGAAGACGATGACCAACCTGAAAAGAGACGGACGCATCACAAATCCACCGATTCGCAGCTCCGGAAGAGGGGAAAGGAGCTGTTTGATCAGGCTCAGCTTGGACGAAGGACGGAGTGGCAGAAGAACAAGAAGCTGAAATGGTTGAAGCCAGTCGAGTTTGTGAATGGGAGGGCTGTTGCGTCGTCGTCAAAGGCGTCGCCGCTTCCGTTTACAAGCGGGGCGGAGGGCGTTGTGAAGCTGCGACTGGAAGACGTGGTGGATTTGAGTGGCGGGGGGAACGATACCACGTTGGACACGGCGGAGCATAGCGAGGCGAAGACGTTGAGCGAAGAACAGAGGGAGCGATTGCGGATCGAACTCCGGCAAGAAGAAGAGGAAAGCACGCAAGAGGCGATAGGCATTTACCCACCGCCCCCCGTGAAAGAATTGGGAGCCGTGAATGGCGAAGATGCTCAGATGCCGCCTCCAAAGGTGATTTATGTTCGTGAAGCCGCTGTTTGGCGCCACTGACGTGTCATTTAGAGCTCTCCGTTCAGTGGACATAACGAAGATGTTGACCACGTCGATCAGCCCTCTACTGAGCTGTACAAGGCCAGTGTTATTGTCCAGGCCAGCCAAGGACAACGACACGAAGATATGGACGTCGATCCTTTGTCCGTCAATCAACCTAGCTCCCCGCCGCGGTCGATTCCCGAAAATTTGGTGCGTTCGTTGATGCACTCCTCGGCCCGACATTTATGCCGTTCTGACTTAGACTGATTCACCAAAACGGAGACTTGGCGAAGCCTTGTCCTTGCTCAACGTCAAGTCGGAAGAGATTCAGCGCCTCGAGCGCGAGTTGGTTAATGAGCGCAAAAACCTACAAGAACTGAAGGCGGAACTCGCCGAACTGAGACAATCCTCGGAACCCACCGACCCCGTGCGAGTTGCTTGGGAAGCAGAACGCGCTGCATGGACCAAAGAACGATCCAAGTGGGTGATCGATCTCTCTACGTGGGAGACGCAGCGCAAAGAAATGTCCGAGGAAAAGGTCAGTCTCTCAGTGCGCTTGGCCGAGTTGTCGGACGCAGCAGTACGGGGAGAAGAAACCAAGCGCAAGTTGTCGGAATTGGAGGCCGAACGTGCCGTTTGGACTAGGGAACGTGACGTTATGCTACACGACAAGACCCAACGACCCGAAGAAGTGGCTGAACTGGCTAAAGTCCGCGGGGAGTATGAGCAGGACCGCTCAAAGTGGGGGGCTGAAAAGACGTCATGGGACGAGGATAAGGCGAAATGGGAGACCGAGCGCGTGGCGCTTCGAGAAGAACAAAAGACGCTGTTACGTTCTGTCGACGAACTGACGGCTTCTGTGGAGTCCATAAGAGCTGCCAAGGCTTCTGCAGAGAAGGACAGGGACTTTTTCCGTGAACAATACGTGCAAGCGTCCGCATTTGTGGGTTCCGTTCGCGACGAGAACGTCGAGCTCGAGAAGAGGGTGCAGGTAGCTGAGGGACAGGCGCAGGAAGGTGTCGCTGCGATAAAGGCGCTCTTCGAGGTATTTTCTCTTGACTGGTAGTTTGCGTTAATGTGTACTCACTGTCATCTTGAAGGGCCGCGTTAAAGCTCTGCAGGCTGACATAGATCGTTGGAAGGGGTTGACAGAGCTCTTGCAAGAAAAGGACAGACGGACCAACGATGAACTTCGGCTGCGTGCTGCACAAACACCTGAGCTCGTAGAGCGCTGTGACCGCCTCGCCGTAGAAAACAAATCCCTCGAAACTGATGTCCGGAGACTCGGCCAGACCCAACAACGAAGTGTCTTCCAGCGAAACAGACTCTTCTACGAGATCCTTCTACTCAAGAAAGAGCGGGCGTCTCTCAGGTCGAAACTTTCAAAGCGGACAAAGGCGGCCGACAGCGAGGCTACTACTAGCAATCAAGAAACCCCGCTTTCCGTGCCAGCTCCACCCGTCCTCGAAGATCCCGAAAACATCGATCCGAATGATACAGGGATTTTGCCGGATTCGACGACTCAGTCGTTGGATGGTACTTTGGACGAGCCTGCCTTGTATCCGTGCATGTGGCGTCTACAGTGGAGGGACCAGTGCCAGCTAATTTTCGATACCAAAGAGGTGTGTTTTGCTTGGCAAGTGTGGATTCGTTGGGTGGTGTCGCTGATGATGACGTGTAGGATCTTGAGAGACATATGCAAGAACATTATCGTGACTTGCTAAACGAACAACACGTGGGCCCCTAGGCTTTGCATAGTTTTGCGTCATGCTTTTTCTATACAATCAATGTCACTTGGGTTATGGGGGAACTTTCGGCTTTCTACTTCGTGGTGGTTCAGGACATATGGTATTTCGTCTCGCTCTCGTACTAAGGGGGCTAGGCCCTCCGTTGCCCCTAAGGCGTCCTTGCATCGATGGGCAGGTCACTTGGCATAAGTTGATGCCAGTATCAGGCTCATGCCGCTACATCTCAACGATCAAATCGTTCAAAGTTGGTTCAAAGTTGCAACGTAACGCTGAACTGGGATGCATATGTAATCATTCGGCATCGGTAGCGGCGCTATACGCGCCAGTCCCCGACTCCTAATTCGTTCACATGTGCAATAACAACAGAACTTCTATTGATCAACGGGCGTAGAGAGACATTAAGAAATAGTATCCCTTTCGCTCAGTTGCAATTTAGCAGGAGGTTTCAGTTGGTGATGCTGGAGGTCGTCGAAAATTTACCACAGGACATTAAGTTAAAATAACAAGCGCAAACAAGGTTGTCCTTTAGTTAAAATTTCCTACAGGTCCATTTGCTTGGGATGGCATGTTTCTGGCTGAGAAAACCCCCATCGGTAGTGGCGCCAATCCCCGACTCCTAATTTGTTCACATGTGCAATAATAACAACAGAACTTCTATTGATCAATGGGTGTAGAGACATCAAGAAATAGTATCTCAACCACAACGTGAAACACGAAACATGAAACAAGAAATGACTGATGTGAAATCAGGATCAAGAGACAGCTAGGCAGAAAAGAGGAGCAATGCCAGGAAGCACATGCATAGCATATGTGGCACAGTCAACAAAAAATACGTGAGAGCAAGAAAAACGATCAAGAAATAAGAGAAAAAGAACCCAGTGAGTATCATCATGGCTGCCAAAGCTGCGGCAGAGCACGTAAGTACCTCTGGCGGGCACTTGGTGCCCTCACTACTGAGGAATTTGAGTTCAGACTGAGCACATGCCTTCCTCAGAGAATGAATGTTGAGCTGCAAGAGGAGTTTTGTGCATGTTAGCTATGCATGTTTGAGTGCATGATGTACTTACACTGAAGGATGGAAGGTTAAAGTAGGAATTGAGATGTGGAAACTGTCCACATTGGTCGAGTTTCGCGGGAAATTTGGTTGTAAGAGGGCTTTTGTCGTTTTTGACCCAGTAATCTGCCAAATTGCCCATGAGCTGTCGAAGCGGTACCAGATTGTTGTCCTTTGGTACGTTGTCCAGCATCCCATTGTGGACAGTGTTCTGAGCCTTGATAACACGTTTCATCGAGTCCCTGACTCCCAGAGAGGAGGGTTTTCTCAGTGAGAAACATGCAGGTCCAAGCAAACAGGACTGCAGGAACTTTTTGCTAAATCAGGAAAAGGTTATTTGTCTGTGTTGCTTTCTTTTACTTACATTTGCTATCTGCTTCTCTGACAACTAATTATTTAATTATATTTCATTTCATTTTGCTTCCCATAATTGGGAGTTGGGGACTGGTGCAAATAGCGCCGCTACCAATACCATAACACAGGGTTTTCTCTGACCAGAGGCAGTGTTGGATTGTCAGGGCGGTCACTGGGTGAATGGATCATCAAGTGGACCAGGAGACGGAGTTCACAAATTTTCAGATAAGTAAGAGAAAACAACAGACAAATAACATTTTCCTAATTTAGTAAAAGGTTCCTGCAGTCCCATTTGCTTGGACCTGCACTAGTCTCAAGCTGTTATAGGAAATTCGGGTGAATTTGGGAAGCAGATGTTTCCTATAATGTCTGGGGACTTTTACCCAGCAACTATTGGATCGTGTCACATTCAAATTACTAAGCCTTTACTAAGCTGCTGTAACCTACTATTATTAAGTATTTATTTGTGATAAGTTACATGGTACTGATGGTCTCATCTGATCAGAGCCATTCAACATGTCTGATGACTATGACATCAACAACAATCTATTTGACTTTGATGATGAGGTTGACCCATTTTCTGCACCTCACATGTCCTCCCACACCACGTTTGATACTGATAGCAAATCCAACACAGATGAGGATCAAAATCAATCACCATTGTGTCCAGTTCAAATCAAATGTACTCAGCAACTCAGGGAAGCGCTCATAGGCAATGTAGCAGCAAAAGTTCTCACTGTTCTATTGTGCATGGATAGTGTAGGACTGGATCTTCCTCTGTTCCTGGATTTCCTAAGCTGGGGAGATTGGGAATGCATTGTCAATGCAAAGATAAGATATGAATGTGCTGCACTGATGGTCAGCAAAGAACTACCAGGCATTTTGAAATGGTGGAGAAGCCCTCCATGGATGACTGGTAGTACGAATAAACGGTCCAAGGGAGCACAGCTGGTGATGGAGGAGTTTGCATTCTCATGTGTTACAGAAACTGTTGAGAAGGAGTTACAAGGCATTGAAGAGTTAGCAATGTGTCCATCAGATGAAGTCTCTGAGAGTGGACTCACTCACTTTCTCATCAAGGACATGGTCCTAAAATTGAGTAGTCCTGCACTTGGCAGCACACCAAATATGATCAGTCAAACCCTACAATTTTGGAATTGCCGGAACCACTGGAACCACCTGGAACCACCTGGAACCATCTGGAACTCTCCAGTTCCGAACTCAGCAGTCCCCTTATAGATATTACTACACTATTCATTCCACCCTGTTCCATTCATCCCCATTAAGGTACGAGTGTGCCTTCACCACATAGTACTATATAAGCCTGTGCTTTACCTATTAACACCTCAGTCATTTCCACCCTCTTTGGCATCAACTGAGGTGAGTTACTACTTCTCTTACTTATCCTAATACTCATGTATAGTAGACCTGTTCTACTTCTAGGTAAATACAATAGTCGTTTCCGCTCTCTTTGGCATTGACTGAGACCTGTTCTACTTCTAGAACCTGATAGGTTATGAGCCCTGATAGCGCAAGCTAATCAGACAAGCTTGAAACGACTCAACTCTCATGCATCCTCCAGCACATCCCTCAGTGTTCACTCTGGACATCCCTCGGCTACCAGCCATCTGACACCTGTCAAAAAATACATCTACCCCGGCTAATCGCCTATCTGACACCTGTCAGAAAATAAACCTTCTCCTGTCACGTCACCCTGCTCGACAACCCTGGCATGTCATCTGACACTGTCCAAACCAGTGAGATCCTTACTGGACCTGAGGGCTTCCCCCTGTGGAAAGTCAAGGTTATCCAAAAGCTCTGAAGTGGAAAAGCCTATGGAGTTATCACAGCTGCAGACCCAGTACCCATTGTCGGAACAGCCAGAGCCACAGCTTCTGATCTTCGGGACTGGATAGCATGTGATGAGAAAGCCCACGGAATCATACAAGAGTGCCTTTCTGATGCCCTGCTTCTCAAAACAGCATCATGTGCCTCTGCTAAGAACCTTTGGGAGGAACTCCAAAAACTCCTAGATGCTCCAAGTGTCTCTTCTGCCTTCTACATTTTCCAACAACTCTTCAGTGCAACCTGGGACGGAAGCACTGGAACCATCTCGGAACACATCACCTCACTCTGAGCCTTGGAAGCCTGGCTTGCTGCTATGAAGTTTGCTGTAGATGCCAAGGTCATGGCTTTCATCCTCCTGAATTCCCTTCCAAAGACTCCAGAATGGGAGTTG